>SZWC01015813.1:13879-55130 GCA_023375785.1 Penium margaritaceum | reverse complement strand
GGAGGAGGAGGAGGAGGAGGAGGAGGAGGAGGAGGAGGACGACGACGACGACAACGACGACGAGGAGGAGGAGGACGACGACGACGAGGAGGAGGAGGACGAGGAGGAGGAGGTGGAGGAGGACGAGGAGGACGAGGACAAGGATGCAGAAGCAACGGTAACGGCTGCATGGTAGCAGCAGTGATTGGAGCGGCAGTAGCAGCAGTGGCGGCAGCAGCAGCAGCAGTGGCACAGTGGCAAACATTGGAACAGCATACACTGCATTGGAGGAAATGGGAAAGAGAATGTGCGGGAGCAGCAGCAGTCACAACATTTAGCCGCAAATGTGAGTGTACCAGCAGCAGCAGCACCAGCAGCGAGGGCAGCGACAAAGCTGTTGGACCGACAGAGGCAGAAGAAATTGCAGGAGCAGCAGCGCCAAGAGCAGTCAGAGCAAGAGCTGCCGGGCATCGAGGGCAGGAACCACATGACCCAGCCAGTGGAAACAAGCCAGGCGCACAGCACAATGCTTATCGTTCACGAGAGAGCAGGGGTAGCGGCGGCACCAAACTGCGGCAGCAGCAACAGCAGCTGCCACCACCCAAAGCCACGTTTGCGGCAGGAGGCGCGAGCACAAACGTTGACAGTGCTGCCATCTCCAGCAGCCAGCTCGACAGCCACTGGCAGCCTCTGAAAGAAAGCTGACAATGACTACAATGATGACAGCGACGCTGGCAGCAGCAGCAGCTGCAACAACGGTGACAGCAGCAGTGCCACCAGTGAGTAGGAGGACCACGGCAACAACATGGTGGATGAGGACAACAATGGCGACGTCGACGACGGCGGTGGCGGCAATGATGAGAACAACGACAATGTTGACATCGAGGACAGTGACAACTGCGACGACTGCATAGACGATTAATGCGACAGCGACGACTACCATTATGACAGCGACGACGATTTCGGCAGCAACTGATGAAGGCAAAGATGATCAACCATGAACTGATGACGATGACGACCACGACCACGACCACGACCACGACCACGACCACGACCACGACCACGACCACGACCATGACGACAGCGATGGCGACGACAACAGCGGCTGCGGCAGCAGCAGCCGCAGTGGCCGCAGCCGCGGCTGCAGCAGTGGCTGCGGCGGCTGCGGTGACGACAACAACAACAACGAAGAGGCCAAGAATTGTCGCGATTTTCCTTCCTTACTGGCCCCTTGCAAGAATTGAGGGGCCAGGTACATGGCGGTGAGAAGCAGCTCCTTGGAAACACATCCATGTGCCCCTTGTGCTCGTGATGCTCGAGTCATCACCAGGCCTGTTTTCTTCAGCACACTCTTTCTTCGTTGGCATTCCCAAGCACACCCAGAATCATCACTTTTGGGTTGCTTGAAGCCAATTGGGCATCCCGCATCCGCTCGTTCGGGCTCAGTCTGTAGATTGGAGCGCTGGCCTAATGTGTACGTCATGAAGGAACTCTCTGCTGCGTCACAGGTCAGACATATCTTACTGGCCATGCTCGACGTACTTGGCACGCACGTTCCAATTGGGCCCCACTGGCAGGTCTAGTCCAATTCAGCCGGGCTGGCGAGTTTCGTGTGGCCTTTCTGTTCAGCCAGAAGCATGGGTCTGTCACATGTCCCCTGAGGCGGGACGCCCATCAGGCTTTCTGTCTTTAGCCCGCTTTTCGAGTCAGGCATCGTTGAGAGAGAGAGAAAGAGAGAAAGAGAGGGAGAGGGGGGGGGAGGGAAGAGAGAGAGGGAAAATCACTACTTCTTGTTCAGCCTAAATGGAGGAGGAACCTGGGTGCCAGTAGAGTGGGCAATTGCGCCGCCATTCCGAAACTTGGTCTTGCAAATCATCCCATGACGATTTCCTGGACAACTCAACAAATAGGGAGTGCGGAACAAATAGACAGGAACACTGTACAGCCCAGAAGGACGAGGACAAGATCGGGGGGGGGGGGGGGGGGNGCAAAGAATTGTACAGAGAAAGAGAACAAGAGGACAGCAGGCAGTGCACCAGAGCACAAAGGCGCTTCGTCCCCTGACGTTGGGTCTCACCTTTCACTTTGTTGCAGAAGGGGCAGGCTTCGTACTGATACAGCACCACTTCACGGGGAGGCTCCCGCTGCGGAAGCTGCTTCGCCGACACTGTTGCAGCACCCGACGAAGCAACCACGGCTGCTGCGGCTGCTGCGGCAGAAACCGACGCACTCATCAGACTGCGGCCCCATTGCCCCCCTCGGCTGCTGCTGCCGCTGGCGTCGCCGCTTGTGGCGGCGGCGGCGGCAGCAGTGGTGGTATGAGGTACAAGGAGCCCGTGGGAAGGCTCCCTCAGAGCTGCAGTCAGAGCCCAAGGCAAACCGGATGAGCCCTGCGATCTAAGACTTGCAGCACGGCACGCAGCGGGGGACGCTGCTGCTGCGGCTCCTGGCGCTGCCGCTGCTACCACGCGCGGCTGTCCTTGGCAATGATCCTGCTGAGGCTGCGGCTGCTGAAGCCGGAGCAGCCGCTGGTGCTGATGATAACGAGCCTGCCAATGCTGCTGTCGCGACGGAGCAGCAGCGGCAACAGGAGGAGCGGACGGCGAGGGCAGGCCCCAGGCGAGGGCGGCCGCCCTGATCTCGCTAGAAGTGGGGGCAACCTGCACCCCTTCGTGGCCGGAAGGGAGGCGCTCAAGCCCGTTCCTTTGCGGCCCAGATCCGCCGCCAGTAGCAGCACAGCCGGCGGAAGAGGACGAAAGAGCTGACGTCACGCGCAGTGCCGCCAGCTCCGCGGGGGAAGTCCCTACGGCAGATCGGACGGCTGCGGACGTCGACGCCGAGGGAACAGGGGCCAAAGCGGAGACCGCACCACTAGCCTGCTGCGAAGCGGCGGTCCGCAGCAGCAGGTGACGAGAAGATGCAGCCGCTGCAGCCGCCGACGCCACGGGTCGCCCCACCATGTTGTACGAGTAATCCGCACGTCCGGTCGAGCCCTTGCGCCGAAAAAAGGCCCTTGTCGAGCCAACGTCTCAGAAGGGGCCAAGTTGGATCTGGTCTCTTCTTCTCTCTCTCACGCCTGCCGACGTACGAAGCTCCCAAGTGCGACGCTCTCGCGGAAGAGGTCGGCGGTCGAGGGCTATTGCCTCAGCATCACAGCGGAAGCCAAGGGACCCGGCGGTAGCAAACGGGACAGGCGCTAGAGAGCAGTCAGCCGACGGAAACACGGCGGCACAAGCAAGCCAACCGCTAACTCCAGCTGAAATCTCCTACGTTCTTGATCTGTGCGCCAGCGCCTCACCCCCCGTCCACAGGAGCGCCACGCAGCTGCTGTCCGGATCCGTTTCCCGAACTGGTGCCCGACAGATGCTGCAAACTATTTTTCTGCCAGCTCGGCGCGTGGAGTACCGACGTCGCAGCCCGCTTCCTGACGCCATCACTATCATGCTTCTGCTGGGATGGACTCTCGGCTGTTGGTCATCTGATTCGACACTCCAGATGGCTGCTTCTGGACAACACATTGTCGGACTCCCTGTCCTTCTTCTCTGTAGAGCTCTCGCGGACAGATGCAACAGCAGAAGCGCGGGAGGGGCCGGAGATCCCCTTGGCCAACGCCACAGATGATTTCGCTCCCTCTCCCGAAAAGACCGGAAGAGCGGCTCCTCGCGCCACTCGTCTCACGCCACCTCGCCCTTCCCCCCGTTTCAGCGACGGCATCCCTGTTTTAGGCCGAGTTGTCGTCGATCGGAAAAGTAATTTGGCGTTCTCCTGATGCGCGTCCCACACAATCGCAGAATCACAAACCTAGCGACCACTGACGATTTCAGAGTCCAATATCATCCAAACTATTTGGAGGCCACTTCCAATGTCCTACGGTGGCCACGTGAGCTAGAGGAGTCCCCATCACTGGGATGTGACCGAGGTCGGACTGAATGGTTATGAATGCATTCCCTAGTGGGGAAACTAGCCAAACACATCACTCCATTTACGGTTTGTTGATAAGATCGCCGAGAGTTTGATGAACAGAGGGCAAAGTGAGTGTTTCACGTTGAATATGTGTGAAAAAAAAATACAATTAAATGATTTTTGACATATGGAGAATTTTTACTAAGCCGTAAGTGTAATTCCATGATAAGGTGGGCGCAAGATGTCGTTTCTAGCTGCAATATATGTTGTTATGACATTTTTGTATCTAAGAAGAATAACCATGAACTCAAAGTGCCGTATCTATTTTGGAATGCCGTCTTCTCCACGTCCTCGTCAGATACGCGGATCTTATGATAGGTCGATCTTGTTCAGAAATTGGGCCCCTAAGTGTTCGTCGAAAACTTCATCTGTGTTATGACAAACAAAGCGTGGGTGGTGAACAGGTAGAGGGAAATTCGACCAACTGCCCTCGCCCTCCGACGATCCTTCACGCACTTTTTTACTTCGACCAACTTTGGGAATCATCGGCACGAGTAACACGACCTTTCGGTCGACATCTTGACGCATAAAAAAAAATCGAGATTTGTAAAGATGCATCTTGCACCTTCACCTTCAATCTTCGAAGCCCCTCGATTCCTTGGCGGAGCTCCTTGACCCGACCACTCACGACGCGATTCCACACACGTCGCTCGACAATTGACTCAGCAACCCCAAGTTCATCTCGTTTGTAACCGGACACTTCTATATGTGTGCTCGATCCTTTTGAATCTTTTCATCGAAGTACACTTCGCTAACTTTGAATCGCTCAAGTGTCCCAAACTCTTCACTGTGTTCAGCCTTGCAACTTCTGCCTGTTCACCATCTACGCTCCATTCGGCATAACACTTGGTATCAGAGCTCAGCAGTGCTAGAGAGGCACCTGACTATTTTACCCATCTGGAGGACTACCTCACACAGGCCGTCAATGCAAATCGCACGTCAAGACTTCGCTGACTATAACATGGAGCGAGCGAGCGCATTTGACGACCAGCAGCGGGTCTTCAGCGACGACTTCAGCGATGGGGGAGCAGAACGTGCCCGTGCGCGCAAACCCTGAAGCAATGGTGAATGCTAGCGTTGCAGGCTATGCTGCAGCTCGGTCAACCACGACCGCTCCGACGACCAACCATGTCACTGATCTGACGGCGATAAACCATCCGCCCCTGCGGACAGCCTCAACGTCTATAGCAAGAACGACAGGTGGCACGGGACGATAGGCGCAAATCAACGAGCAACTGGTGAACCGTATCTTCATGCTCGAGGGGATCAACAACCATCTGCACCAACAATAGAACGTCATGATGGAGGCTCTTCGCAATGCGAGTGCATGAGAGGCTGTGGTCGTTGAGAGCCTCAGCTCTCGGACAAACCCAAGATTCTTCCGGTCCCACTTGAACCGTTTGATATTGTAAAATCCAAGGCACCCGTGGTTCATATGTGGCAGACGAGCTTGGAGGTGTACTTCACCGCTGCTGGGGTCAATGTCAATTAGAAAAGGACTTATCTTGCGGGCGTGCTTTTGCGTAACACGGCATTTGGCCTGTGGTCCAACCTAACGGACATCCAATAGTAGCAACAGACCAGGGGGGAGCTCGTCGATGGCGAGGCGTCCGTCTCACTTGGCCAGCCGCAGGCATTCTACCCGCAGTGGCAAGACGCACTGACGCCACCAACCGACTGGAGCGCGTTTTCGAGCGCAATGCTCGCACGTTTTGGACAGCTTAACAAGAAATATGACACTGAGTATGAGCTGCATTGTATCCGTCAACAATCCACTGTAGTGGAGTACACGCGGAGATTTTGTGAGATCATCATTAGTACAGATATCGTCCTCGATGAAATCTCCTTTCACTACAACAACAGCCTCAAACAGGACACCCGGAGAGCAATTGTAATCTCCGGCATCCAAAAAGATTCACAGCGGATGGTTGTAGCAGCAGAAAGGATGCAAAGCGCCAACCACAATGCTTGGAACTACGAATCCTACACCTGACGACCTCCCAACCACAGCTATCTTTAGAACGGAAAGAATAAGTCGGGAACTGCTCAACTCCAATGGAAGTGGACATTGTCAAACAAAGAGACATGCACACCGGCTACATCTGTGGAAATCTTGGACACATCACTCGTAACTACCGGAGCAAGAAACAGGGCAAAAAGGCAGAGAACCCACAAAACAGTGAGTCGGAAAACGGCAAAAGAGAGGAGTGGAAGGCGTGACTCTTGTTCGAGAGGAGCGGTCTCCGCCGAACGATTGCCCGTCTGAACGGCTCACAACGTCGCAGAGGGTTTCTGAGATCACAAAGTTCAACGAGGGGTACAAGGATGACCAACCAGCGATACTACTAAAAGTGCAACCATGATGTTGCAAGAGTTGTTTATGGTACCAACACTATTGGATAGAGTGGACTCCCATAGTTTTGCAAGAAACGACATGGTTCAAAATCTAGGTTTGCAAATCAAACCATGGGTGTTTGAAGGAGAATAGTCGACATGAGTTTTCCAATGCGGAGACTCTGAGAACCACTACAACTACAAGTGGGATACTTGCAGGAGGTAAAGGTCTAGAGGTCATTTCCAATGTGCAACCACAAAATCACTCTCGTATGAGATTTCTTGTAATAGCACAAAATGTAAATTGACTAGGACACTGGCAACGTCTACGTGGGAGTAAACGGTGCAAAGTGACAACATCCGTGCGTGGGTCGGAAGACAACGGTGGAAGGAGCAAAGGTGGAAGTAGTACAGGAAGCCGTAGTGACAAAGAAGCGATGACTAGTGCACCCGACACCGCTCTTTGAGGCCAAGTGCTACATCCGACGAGGGGCTCATGTGTGGCTTGTACATCTCGAGCGAATGGAGGATGCAGAAGAGGCAGTAGCTGATTCAATAGCCTCATCAACCTCATCCTCATAAACAAAGTGTGTCATGGTTCCCGAGGAGTTCGCATCTCTCATCCAAGAGTTTGCGGACGTATTCCCCGACGAATGCCCAAACAATTTACCACATCAATGCAACATTGACCATCCCATCAAACTGGATCCATACAGCCGACCCACAGTTCGAGGGGCCTATCAAATGAGCTGACCAAGCTGAACAGTAACTCGATGAGATGCTCGGGCAAGGATTCATCCGCCCATCCACATCACCGTATGCCTCGCTAGGTTTGTTCGTAATAATGAAAATTGGTGAGATGCGGATGTGCGTGGACTATGGGGCATTGAACAAGGCTACCATCAAGAACCACTACAATATTCCCCGTGCGGACAAACGTTTTTACCAACTCAAAGGGGCTCATGTTTTCACCAAAATCGATTTACGCATTGGCTATCGCCAGATTAGTGTAGCAAATGCCGATATGAAGAAGACGTTATTCCAAACAAGCTAAGGGCATTTTGAGTTCACGGTCATGCCGTTTAGACTCACGAATGCCCCAGCAACGTTCATAGCGGTAATCAACAAACGTTTATGCTCGTGTCTCAACAACTTTGTCGTGGTATACTTGGACGACATCTTGGCGTAACCCGCACCTTGAAGGAGCACGATGGACGTCTGTAAAAAGGTCTCAAAGTTTTACAAACAGATTTTTTTTTTCAAAAACACTCCCGAAGTGAGAATTTGGTCACAGTTTGATCGAGTTCTTGGGTCACGTCATAAAAAAAAAGGTGGCAGCAGTGGCTGATTGGCCGACATCGACCAATGTCCGAGATGTTCAGGTTTTTCTCGTCCTCTGTAATTATTGTACGCGTTTTGCACGGGTTAGCGCCCAAGCGTGAGTTCCTCTCTCCAATCTCACTAAAAAACAAAACAAGCGGTGATGGAAAGATAGCAAACGACAAGTGTTCACAGGTTTGCGGCACGCTGTGGCCTCGGTGCCAGCCCTACAATTAGCTGATCCAACAGTCGACTACGTCATGGCTACGGATGCCTCTGTCCGAGCCATTGGCACGGTTCTCATAGAAGATGACAGCAGCGAAGAACAACCGGTCACGTATATGTCACAAAAGTTGCATGGACCGGAACTAAGGGTGTACACGGATCCTACCCTACTCATGAATCCGGATCCAGATTCGGATTTGTGGTTTCGGAACTAGGACTATGGATATGGCTTGTATCTGTGGATCCTGACCCGGATCGTAGGATAGGGGGAGGGTGGGTTGGGGTGGAAAAACCGGACTAGACGTCCGGCTCAAGTCATCTGTGTAGCACACTCATATGCACATTCGACATCAAAGACATGAACATGCATGGCATACTTTCAAACGTCAAACGTTTTTGGGACACATCCACATGGTTGGCACATGCAACATGCCTGTCAACCCCGTGAAACCTGTTAAATCACCAGCCTGGAGTTGGGAATGCTATGTTCATTGGTCTCACATCTTCTTATCGGTCGTCTAACCAGCCACCTGTAGCCCCACAATAACATTAGCACCATTGATGGCCGTATATGCAGTAGGCACAGGCAGCCATCGATGGACATCGTTGCATCATCGGTGATCCGCAACAGTGCAACCCGTTTACAAGTACGACACCTGGGTGTGCATCTTCTTGTTCGACATCCAGCAACTTCGTCTTGTGTTAGTATCCATCATGGCCGAAGACGACACCACCCCCCCCACTGACGAAGATGAAGTGCTCGAAGAGGAAGACAATGAGGAGCAAGACAGAGAGGAGGATACCGTTGGTGACTAGCGCAAATGACAGGGAGAGAACTCCCTCATATGGGGATCATTTGAAAAACTAGGTGTCAGTCCAAGCGAATGTGGCATGTGCTTACACTGCACGAAGGACCGAGAAAAACCAGTCAGCATGTCGGCTAAGAACAGCACCACCGACGCTCTCTGGAAACATATGCGCCTCATCCACCAAGACAAGTGGCGGCATCTGAAAGCCCTTGTTGCTGCCAACAAGCTCAAGGAGGCAAGAAGTGCAATCGCGGATGCTAATGGTGGTGAAGCAGTAGCTCCTGAAGACAATGCAATCACGCTATGTGTGACAGGGGCCGGCTACATCTTCAACAAGAAGTTTTTTCACTGCATGATGTGGAAGCATGACGTGGACAAAAACCTTTTGTTTTTGCCCATGGAGAGCTTCTTGCTTGCCAAGGAATTTGCGCATGCCAACCCCACAGCAGCCATTCCTGGCCGCATGACAGTCGCCCGCAACATCTGCGTCATGCCAAGGTGTCTCGTCAGCGCATCAAGAAGCAGCTGGGAGGGATCAAGCTGGCCATCTCCTTCACCAACAACGGGTGGAAAGCCTGAAACAACGTCAAGTACATAGGAGTGATGGCACACTGGATTGACACCAACTACATCGTACGTGCCATCGTCCTCGCCTTCCCAGCCATCAAGTATGGGACTAAGCCAAGAACCTCTTCCTGCTGGTCAAAGCGCCACTACAATAGTAGGGGCTATGGGACAGAGTGTTCTGTCTCACCATGGACAATGAGAGTACCAACGACTCCCTCGTTGACAACCACATGGTCTCAAAGAATGACTCCTTTGACAAAGCCGAGCACGTCAGGTGCCTTCGCCACGCAATGAACCTCGCCATGGGTGATGTATTGAAACAACCACATGTGATGGCCATCATTCAACAGGTCAAGGCCATCACGGTGTTTGTGACAAGGACGCCAACACATGAAGAATTATCGTAGCAAGCCGTTGAAGCAGCGGGACTGACATACAAGTCCCTCCACCTGGACTTAGAGACAAGGTGGAGCATTGCTTTGGACATGTGTGAGTGCGTGATTGTTGTGTGACCTGTGCTTGAAGATTGTTTGGATCTTTATGGCAAGGATGGCAAGCACCTCATGCCAACGATTGAGGGCAAGGAGCTGATTGCGCTCGTCACTATCATCGTAAAGCCCATCAAGGGCTTCACAGATGACATATCTGGGTCATCCTATCTTACCCTCTGCCTTGTCATTCCCTTATACTCTTCCCTCCTTGACAAGATGCAGAGCTAGGGCGTGAAAGCCGAAGCAGCAAAGTACAAGAGCAAGCGCCGAGGACAAACTGGTTGTCTGGACTGCAAGGATCAACTCTTGGTCAAGCTGAAGGAGGGCTTGACGTCCAGCATCGCCAAGGTGGACAGGTATGCAAAGTTATGAACCAATCGCCACGTGTTGGCCACTGCCCTAGACCCTCGGTTTTGCCTGCATTTCTACACAAACGTGCATCCCAAAGTTGGCATTGCCAATTCAATAGAGCTACACGTGAAGGTGGTGGAGCTGCTAAGGTCGTACTACATGCAAGTGGAGCTGTGTAAGGCTATAGAGGAGGTGCCGCAGCCGTGGCTGCAGCCAATACATCCAACGGTCTATAGGGGCTCTAGCTTCAGAGCCACACAGACAACAGTGCTGGTACATCCACGACTACAGGAACTCCGGCATTAGGTAAATAGCAATTTTGTCTAGTCTTGTTTTGGACAATGCTTTTGTTTGTGCCAAATACTAACCAAAGTTCTATTAATACTATAGCACTAACAACACCCGGCACGGCCAACACCCCATAGCCACATTGCAGCTGAAGGAACCAGTCTGAGCCAGGCGTCATGGAGGCCCCAGTGGAAGATGTAGGTGCCGACATGTTTGCGGAGCCGAGCATAGTAACCACCTCACAGGATGCACCCTCCAGTTTGTAGGTGGAGGTGGACGACCGGGCGAAGGACGGGAAGAAGCCCCAGAAGTGCAAGATCCTCGTGTACTTGCGTGAGTACGAGAAGAAGTAACAGACATTCCATCTTGCAACAATGGACTTCCTAGCAGTTCCAGCCACTAGCATGCCCTCCAAAAGGTTTTAGTCTCTGGGCCACCACATCATCACTCATTTAATACAGTCTCTAGTAGACATCACAGTAGAGAACCTCATGCTACAAAAGTCATGGAACAACGATCTAGCCCTGGTGAACTTCCCCGAAGCACCTAACGGAGAGGTAGCACCAGAGTTGGTAGCGGAGGAGGCATGGGTGAATGCACGTCGTTTTGATGACCTAGCTCTTGGGGAAGAGATAGAAGAAGAGGGTGAAGACAATAGTGAAGATGAGGGTACAGATGGGGGGGAAGGCAAGGGAACAGGTGAAACTGGGGGGGACCTGAACATGCTGAGACTTAGACTCAACATTAGGGACACGATGACATGTTGAAGACAATTCACTGTCAAGCACTTAGTCATTGTGCATCATTGACACCATTCATCCATGAACATGTGTGTCTGAATATCTTGCATGAATATGTGTGTGTGAATGTACAAATAGCGTGAAAAATTGAAGTGTCACCATTCATGCTCTTAGTAGACAGATTGAAAAAGCTGTGTAACTCCTGGTTAGTGAAAGTATACCATGCATGGTACATGAGTCCCCAGATCCGGATCTAAGATCCGTGAATAGAAGGATTCGTGAATCCAATGATCCATTACCCCAGTTTTGGATCCAGGTGGACCCGTCGCAAGGATACAGATCCCTCTGAATCTCCGTGGATAGGAACTACGTGCAGACTTAACCAGAACTCAACTATGTCATACACGAGAAAGTGATGCTGGCATTCATCCACACATTTAAGACATGGGTGTGCTTTCTTGAACACCGTCGATGCGTCATATGCACTGACTATCACGCACTGAAATGTTTGAAGACACAGTCGAACCTCTCTTTACGTTAAGCCTGATGGATGGAGTTCCTCCAATCTGGATTTGACAACCATATTGAGTATTCGCCGGGCAAACTCAACCTAGCAGACACACTCAGCCGACGACCGGACATGAATACAGTGGTAGCAAAACTTTGGCTGTAACAAGGCTATGACCAGCATGACAGATACGACAAGGTAAAGTTCTGGTACGACACGCTGCATTGGCCGAGAAGATTCACTTGCCAAGTGGTCATTCCCCCAAACAATGAACTCCGTTGCGTGCTACTCAAAGAATGCCACAACACCGGTCTAGGTGGACATTTTGGAAAAGACAAGACACTGAAGAAGTTGGCAGAAGCACGACTAGTGGTACAAGGTGCAAGCCGACGTGGCCAACTTCTGTAAATCTTGTGAGATGTGTTAGCGATAACAGTCCCGTTGCACGCGCCCACCCTGACTTTTGTAGCCAATCCCTATTCCAACAGATTCATGGACCGACATGTCCATGGACTTCATCGTTGGATTACCGGTCACACCTAAGGGACATGACACAATCCTCGTGGTTGTTGACGGATTGACAAATTGTCTCACTATATTCCGATGACGACCACCGTCACTGTTGGCGAAACAGCACGGATATCTCCATACAACATTTCATGGATACTTGGCGTGCCAAGAACCATCGTGAGCAGCAGAGATGGTCAATTCACTACCTTTTTGTGGCGCAAAACGATTGATAGCTACTGAGATAACCACCTCTGGCAGAGAAAAGGCCGCAAAACCGAAAAGGTCACAAATGTTTTCACACCTTCTTCCTTTGCAGGTATGTGTTGTGCACCCCAAACTTAATCAGGCATACACTTCACGTTCAAGAGTACTAACACCTTAGCATTACATCTCAAGAAGAGCTCAAGTCGTCAATATGAAAGAGAACATCAAGCAAGGGTTGATTGATCAGCATGCATGTTAAGTCCTTTTATAGCTGTTTTTCCAGTCCTAGAACTCAAAAGCACATTCCTGAGAAGTGGCTTGACCTTGCCACATCACCAAGAGAGTTGCGCTGTGGGCTCGACACATAAGCATCCTTGTGCCAAGGTGACTGATCAGCCGTGTTACTTCCCAGAAGCTACGGAATTTCTTTCTTGGAAGCTTCCATAACAACTAAGATGTGCATGGAGCCAGGATCGAACTCACGACCTCCCACTTGGCCAAATCAACAAAATGGCCAAGTTGACCACTCACCTCCATGGTGTACCCACAGGTCATACCTCACATGAGACAGAGCATAGTTGGGTCACCCTACAACAAATCCAGGGGTCATACCTCCACAGGGGGCAGAGAGTTCCTCATCCTTCGTGCAAGACTGAACAAGGGGCAAACATGTTCAACATATATCTCCCTTGCACCTTGCGTGAGTTTCCATCATCATTCTTCATCACTTGCGTTGATCATGCCAATACCTTGCCTGCTTGCCTAGTGGAGATCCTTGTCCAGTGGTTCTGTAAGCATGTTGGCCTGGTTCAGCTTGGTGCCGACATACTCCAGCTCCATTGTCTGTTTGTAGACCAACTCCCGAGCATAGTGGTAGCGGATCTCGATGTGCTTTGTGCGCCTGGACAGAACTGGGTCATTGGACATGTCAATCGCACTCATGTTGTCAATCTTGACGATTGTTGCCGTTGCCTGTGATGCCTTCATCTCAGATAGCAAGCTGCAAAGCCACTGCACCTCTTTACACACCTCAGCCAATGCAGTGTACTCAGCTTTAGCTCTTGACAGAGAGACACACTCCTGTTTGCGACTCACCCAACTGGAAGCACCTCCATTTAGCATACACACAAAGTCAGAGGTGGATTTTCTGTCGTCGATATTGCCTCCCCAGTCAGCGTCGGTGTAGCACATGAGACAGAGTGATGCGGATCCAACGATGCCTCCAAACTGGAGTCCCACATGCCGCGTCCCCTTAAGGTAGCGCATGATGCTCTTCACAGCCCGCCTGTGCAGTGGACCGGCTCACTTGCCCAACAGCATGGGCTACATCTGGCTGGGTGGCGACCATGGCATGCATAAGACTGCCCACTACAGACTGATATGGGATGCCCAGTATGTAAGTTTTCTTCGCATTGTTTGATGGGGACATGGAGGTGGAGAGCTTGCACTCTGAGCTCATGGGTGTGCTGGCAGGCTTGCAATCTGCCATGTCGTATCGTTTGAGGATGGAGTCGATGTACTTTGTCTGGTTCAGGCTGATGGTAGCTTCAACTTTGTCACGCTTGATGGCAATGCCAAGGTAGAGGCGAAGAGGACCCATGTCCTTCATCTTGAATGTGCTACTCACCAGCCCCTTGAGATCGTCTAGCAGCTGCGTTGAAGAAGAGCAAAGAATCAGGTCATCGACACACAGGGCGACCAACATAGTCCTTTTGTCGCTCTCATGCACGTACATGCTAGGGTCGTTGTCACAGTGCATGAAGGACTCCTTGGCCATGAATGTATCCATCTCCTGGTACCAAAGTCTTGGCTCTTGTTTTTGCCCATAGAGCGCCTTCACCAACCTGCACACCTTGCCCTCGGGAGCATCAACCCCCTCCGGAACCTCCATCAATACCTCCTTGTCAAGTTTGTCGCAAAGGAAGGCTGTCTTGACATCCATCTGATGGACCTCCATGTTCTCAGCAGCAGTAATGGCGAGCATTGACCGGATGGAGGCGAACGTCACAACGGGAGCAAAGGTCTCATCGCACTCTGTGCTAGACCGTTGAGAGAACCCCTTTGCTACCACGTGAGCCTTGTACTTGTCTATCTTACCATCCTCTTTCCTTTTTAATTCAAGCACCCACTTGGACCCCACAACATTCGCGCCGCCAGGTCTGTCCACCAGCACCCATGTCCCATTCTCTTTGATGGAGCTGAGTTCACTCCGAATTGCTTCATCTTACTCAGCTTTGTCAGGTCGCGTGAGTGCCTTTGCGACAGACGTTGGCTCTTCTTGAACAAGGAACGAATAGTTGAAGCCTGTCCATTCACCATTATTTGTGTCGTAATTCATTCAAGGAACTTTCAGACGTGAACTGCTCCTTGGACCTGCTGGTTGTTGCTGTTGATGTAGAGGCTGGAGGTCTGTTTTTTCGTCGATGGGGGGAGAGGTATCCTCCTCATGGTTTGGAGGATCAGATACGTTGGACTCAGAGGCTGACTCCTCCGAGTCATCTGCATGAGCTTCACTCCCTGTTGTAGTACCCAGCCCATGCCATTGTGCTGGTGCTTCATCTCCCTCCTCAAGAAGAGTGAGCCACTCTCCTTGTTTTTGACTGTTCTCAAGTTCAAGAAGCTCTCCCTGACTCGCTGAACGTTTGTGGAAATCCATGTCTTTGTTGCGAATGACCTTCTTAACTCCTAGATCCTAAGTCTATAAGCTCTGTGGGCGGTGTCATAGCCGATGAAAAAACACTTTCGTGCTCTTGCATCGAGTTTTCCAGGACCCTCACCCGCCTGGACCTTGGCAAAGCCGGTGCAGCCGAACACCTTGAGATGGGAGGCGTCCGGCTTCCTGCCCGACCATGCTTCTTGAGGTGTCTTCAGCTGCTGTGTCTACTTCTTCTTGCCTCTCCTTCACAGAGCTGCTACAGGTGTGAGGTCACAAGATACATAGCCGTGCGTGCTGCTTCAGTCCAGAACCTAGGAGGCAGCTTGGCGTCAAAGAGCATGCACCTTGTCATGCCAAGGAGGGTCTGATTCATCCTCTATGCTACGCCGTTGCTTTGAGGTGAGTAAGGAGTAGTTTTCTGGTGTTCAATACCGTGTGTCATGAGCCACTCCCTACAGGCTTCGTACTCTCCCCCATTGTCCATCCTGAATGCCTTCAACTTCCTCCCACTCTGCCGCTCAACCATAGCGACAAAGGCTTGCAACTTCTCCTTCACCTCATTTTTCTTTTTGAGAAAGCATATCCAGACCTTGCGGCTGTTGTCATCGATGCAGGCAAGGAAACATCTGCTGTCTCCTTTGGATGGCATGCAAAAGGGACCACACACGTCAGAGTGGATGAGGTCAAGGGGTGCGAGAGCACGCGTACCATTATGCTTGAAAAGTTTCTTCTTGGCCTTACCTTGAAGGCATGGCTCACACAAGATCCCAGCTCCCTTCGCCTCATCACCTAGCCCCATCCCATGCACTAGCTCATGCTTATCCATGAGTACCAATCTGCGATGAGCCACGTGCCCAAAGTGCCAGAGCCACAGGTTCTCAGACGATGTGCACTGGATAGAATGAACACCCCCGGTGGCTTCATTTGCTTCCGGTTTTGTTGCCAAATCTTCCGCTGCCACTGCTTCCACTGCTCCAACTTGTCCTTTGTCATAAGAATGTACACCGCTGCTCTCCTCATCATCACTCCCAGCTGAAGATTCAGCCGTCGATGTTGTCATTTTGTTCTACACGACGTAGAGTCAATCAATGCGAGGGACCTGTCCAACAACATTCTTGGCAGGGTAGGAGATGTTGATGTCCTTGGTAGGGACTATCACTGCTTCCTTCTATGTAAAAACAACTGTCATGCCATGGTCAGTTATATTAGGGACGGAGAGCAGGTTGGCTGTGAAGGAGGGCAAGTAGACTACCCCCTCTAGCTTGAGGTCGGAGTCCGCACCGTTGACCCCCACTATGACTAGCTTGTCACCAATCCCTTCAGCTGCCTCAACCTTGCCGTTGGCGACTCTTAAGTTCTTGTTTCATGGAGCAAGAGAGATGAAGTCTCTCTTCTCATAAGTGGTGTGCTCGTTTGTGCCCCAGTCAAGGCCGTAAGCTCTTGGCATGAGTATCGCCCTCCCTTTGTTGGAGGCACACTCAGACATCAAGCTTGTGGGATCCTTCCCACCATTTCCCCCTCGCCATTCATCCTCGTCTCCTCCCTCCTTCTTGGGTTCCCGGCACTCCCGAGCCCAGTGTCCAACCTCACCACAGTTATGGCAATTTCCTTGACGCTTTGGACCCCTTCCACTATTGCCAGTGCCGTTGTTTCCCTTGTATTATGAGGAGGAGGTATTGCAGAAGGTACCGCTGCTTCATTAGGCAAAGGCAGCCATGTTTGCTTCACTACTGCTACAACGCATGGCTTCATTCCGCACATACTCCGAGACGGTGATGTAGGATACTTGCTCTTCAGTCCACCCTCCAATCACTGTGATCATGGAACCCCAGCTCTTCGGCAGCGTCATCGCAAAAATCATGGCCTGCATATCGGATTTTAGGTCCCACCCTATGCCATTGGCTTGTTGCAAGAGCGTCTCAAGCTTCTGCATAAAGGCGGAGACATCCTACCCTTCACCAAGCCTCATACTGATGAGGTTCTTTAGATTGAAAAGACGGTTGGCAAGTGAGGAGGACTGAAACACCTTGCCCAGTTTGGCGTATGCATTGGCTGCCACTACACAACCACTGATGTGTGAGAGGACTGAGGGTTGTATGGAGGACACGAGAATGGCAAGAGCCTTCTTGTTGAGCTTGACCCATGCCACAAGGTCAGCACCCTCCTTCTTTGGTGCTGGGATACGTCCGTCAAAACATCCTAGCAAGTCTCTATCATCCATGATGATCTCAAACTTCCACTTCCAGTGTGCAAACCCCTCTCCATCAGACTTCAGGATGAGAGAATGATTCCCTGGTTCCCATGGCCCTACCATCCCTACACCTACAACTACTATAGCTGCTACACCTGTTGTTGATGCCAATGCACCTGTGTTTGAGGCCGTTGTAGGCTGTTGGTGAGAAGAGGCAATTGCTTGCCCTATTCAAGTTGGCCGATGCAACCAGATGTAGGCTGATGCCAGCTCCCAAGGCGGAAAGGTGCAGATGTGTTGCATTCCCCTCCGACTGATGATTGACCTACAAACACAGAGGTTGGGTGAGAGCGAAGGTGCTCTCACTGCTTGTGACTTTGGCGGTTGCATGCGTGAAACTTCTCTAACCAAAGGAGTGGGCCTATAACCCTATGATAGCTATTGAGCTAACCACCTCCAGCAGAGAAGCCGCGACACCAAAAAGCTCACAAAGGTTTTTACACCTTCTTCCTTTGCAGGTATGTATCGTGCACCCCAAACTTAATCAGGCATACACTTCACCTTCAAGAGTACTAACGCCTAAGCATTACTTCTCAAGAAGAGCTCAAGTCGTCAATACGCAAGAGAGCATCAAGCAAGGGTTGATTGATCAACATGCGAGACAAGTCCTTTTATAGCTGTCTGTCCAGTCCTAGAACTCAAAGGCACATTCCCGAGAAGTGGCTTGACCCTGCCACATCACCAAGAGACTTGCGTTGTGGGCTTGACACATAAGCACCCTTGTGCCAAGGTGACTGATCAGGCAAGTTTCTTCCCAAAAGCTACGGACTTTCTTCCTTGGAAGCTTCCATAGCAACCAAGATGTGCATGGAGCCAGGATCGAACTCATGACCTCTCACTTGGCCAAATCAATAAAATGGCCAAGTTAACCACTCACCTACATGGTGTACTCACATGTCATATCTCACATGAGACAGAGCTTAGTTGAGTTACCCTACAACAGATCCAGGGGTCATACCTCCACAAGGGGCAGAGCGTTCCCCGTCCGTCCTATAAGACTGAACAAGGGGCAAACATATTCAATAATGATGACTCATTACGGAAGTCGGATCCAGCTTTCAATAGCTTTCCACCCCCAGACCAACGGCCAAACTGAGCCGGCCAATCAGACGCTGAAACAAATTGTTCAAAAACTATGCAAACCACACGGAACGGATTGCGCACCAAAGCTACCCACCATTGAAATTGCACACACCTCAACAATATCCACTACAACAGGTAATTCTCCGTTCGAAGTAGTATATGGAAAACTTCTTACCACACCAGCCGGACTTCACACCCAGAGCAACATTATCCCGGTTGACGTTAACATGTTCAACGCCGCGACTTCTCCACCATCTAGGGTGAAACACGACAAGAATTCACAGAGACCCACGCAGTGATGAAGCAAGCAGTGGACCAACATCGCGACGATGTGTTCACCGATGGCAACAACGTTCTCCTCAGCTTGGCAAACATCAAACTCCACAAAAAAGATTGTTCTAAACTCAAACTCCAATGGTTGGGACTATTTAAGATCAAGCACATGCAAATATCCGTGGTTGGATAAATCAAATTCCCCGACACTATACAAGCTCTCCAGTTGTCCCATGTAAGCAGGTTCGTGTAGCACCAGGACCCCAAAGAGAACCTCCTAGGTAGGGATGTATCCCCCCTCCTCCTGTTCAAATGGACAAGGACACAAAGTACGTCATTGAGGACATCCTTGGCAATCGACAACGTGGCAAGATGACACGACATCTTGTCAAGTGGCAAGGCTACAATGTTGCGCAAAACATCTGGGAATCCTATGACAACCTCCGCATCGTGGATCATCTTATTGACAGATACTACCACCGTCATTGGGCCACATCTATAGGTGTGCCAGGACGTTGTGGCTGAAGTGGGGGGGGGGGAGCTTTATGTACCAGACGGGCACGAGTCCTTAATCCTTCTGAGTAGAAAATAGCTCACTTGCATCAAGACTTCAAATTTTCACTCCGATGCTTGAGGGATAATTGGCCAACTGCCCTCTGCTTCGGACAATGCTTCCCGTACTTCTTGACAACTTTGACCAATTTCAAGAATCATAAAAAGATGTGACACGACCTTTTGATTCACTTCTTCAGGCATTGAGAAACATCAAGATTTATAAAGATGTAGCTTGCATTTTCGCCATTGGTCTTCAAAGCCTCCCAATTCCTCAGAGGAGCTCCACGATCCAAACACTCACAACGTGACTCGACACGCAGAACTCGACAATCAACTCGACGACCCCGACTATGTCTCATTTGTAACTTGACAATGTTATTTATGTGTTCGGTCATTCTGACAATTTTCATCAAAGTAAACTTACCGCTAATTATAAACTGCTTAAGTGTCCCAAATCCTCCATTGTATTCTACATCATAGCTTCTACCTTCACCACCTACACTCCATTCGGCAGTTTGAGAATTTTGCACTTGAGTAATTTATAATAAAATGTAAGTGTACTTCAATGACAATGTTGGAATGATCAAACACATACAAACAAGTATCATGTTGACATTTCTGTCAACACACAAATCAAGGAGCTCTGCCAAGGAATCGGGGGACTCCAAAGATCGACGGAAAAGGTGCAAGATGCATCTATGAAAATCTCTATGTATATCCATGCGTCAAGAAATCAACCAAAAGGTTGTGACACTTCAGTTGACGATCCTCAATAGTGGTAAAAGTTGTCAGAAAGTGCCAGAAGGATCACCGGAGGACAAGGGTAGCTGGCTGCATTGCCCTCAACAAAAATGGAGGTCTTGTTACATAGTAGGCTATTTGTGTCATGAAAGAAACTTCCACTCGAAAAGATTAAGAACTTGTGTATGTCTGGTACATGACAATTCCCCCCCTTTTAGCCACAACATCCCGGCACGCATGTAGAGGTGGCCCGGTGACGGCGGTAGTACCCGTCAATCATATGATCAGCGTCACGGAGGTTGTCACAGGGTTCCCAGCTGTTGTACGTGGCATCGTGGCCATGCCACTTTACAAGATGTTCTGTCTTCTTGCCGCGTTGTCAATGGCTGAGGATGTCCTTGAAAACGTGCTCTATGTCCTTCTCCACTTCTATAGGGGGAGGGAGATGTGCATCCTTTCCCGGGAAGTTTTCGCCGGGGTCTTGATAGTGCTTGAGTCTGTTGATGTGGAACACCGGTTGAACTTGCATAGTGTCGTGGAGTTTGATTCGTGCAACCATGGGGATTTGCACGCGCTCAATCTCAAACATTCTCAGCCATTGAGGTTTGAGTTTTGAGCAGTCATCTATGCAGAATCTGATGTTTGCCGAGGTGAAGATGACTTTGTTGTCGGTGGTGAACATGTAGTCACTGGGATATCGTTTAGGTTATCTCTTCATCGCTGCTCGTGTCTTTGCAAGCGTCTGCCATGTTTTGTCCCAGATGGTAGAGAAATCACGGTGTTGGATGTCGACTGCGAGAAAGTTGCTTTGGCTGTGACGTTCGGCGTGTGTGGTGAAACGTTTGTTGTACACCACTTTGAATGGTAATTAACCCATTGTCGTGGACGTCACCGAGTTTATATGCGAGTTTGGCGGTTGGCAATTTGGCTGCCCAATCTGTTCCGTGTGGCTTGCACGTTGTTTTGAGAAGTTGTTTGAGTGTCTTCTTGGTGCGCTTGGTTTGGCCGTCGGCTTGAGAGTAGAACGCCATGGAAAGCTTGATCCGACTGCCATACCGAGTCATCAGTTCACAATAGAAATATCTGGTGAATTGTCCATCTATGTTGCTTGAGATGGTTCTCGGCACGCCGTGTAGCCGTATGAAACCCAGATTGGAGAAACTCTATCCATCGGGTTCGACGTTGACTGAGGTTCGGTTGCATCTTCAAATACTTTAGTGCATGATGGTCGGTGCGTACAACACATTGGTAGCATTCACGATAGCACCGCCAAGTCTTAAATGCGTATACAACTGCAAGCATCTCCTTCTTATGTGTAGCGTAATCGAGTTTTGGTCCACACAACTTTTGCGACGTGTACGCGACCGACTACTATTTGCAGTTGTGACCTTGTAGGAGAGCCATGCTGGTTGCTTGGTTGCAGGTGTCCGTAGCGATGACATGGTCTATTGTTGGATCTACTAATCATAGGTGCCAAGGTCAGAGATTTTAGCAAAGTGGTGAACACTTAGTGTTCAATGTCTCTCCACCGCCACTTGTTTTCTTTTCGAGTGAGATCAAAGAGAGGTGCTGATATCGAGGCTTAATCCTCTACAAAACGATGGTACTAATTGCAGGAGATAATGAAAAATTGGACTTCTCGGACATTGTTTGTCGTCGGCCACTATGCGACTGCTGCCACCTTTCTTGGATCCATGGTCAATCGTCAACCGTTGATGATGTGACCCAAAAACTTGATCGAACGACGACTAAATTTGCACTTCAAGGGTTTTCTAAAGAATTCCTCTCTCTATAAAACTTCAAGAACTTTTTGAAGATGTCCATCATGCTTCGCCAGGGTATGGCTGTACACCATAATGTCATCGAGATGTACCACGACAAAATTGTCAAGCTACGGGCGAAAATGTTGTTCATTGCCGTCATGAACATCGATGGGGAATTTGTGAATTCAAAACTTCAGTGGCGGGTTCAGAACACCAATTTCTTTATTTTGGGGCCTGCCACGCGGATCTGGTGATAACCGCTATGAAGGTCGATTCTAGTAAAAATCTTAGCTCTTGGAGTTGGTCAATAACTCCGTCCGCATAGCGGAGAGAATAACGGTTCTTGATGGTAGCGTCCTTCAATGCCGGGTAGTCCATGCACATCCGCATTTCTTAATTTCTCTCTTTCACAAATAATTGTGGTGCGTCATACGGCGATGTGGATGGGCGGATACCCCCCTGACCGAGCATCTCGACGAGTTGCTTTTCTAGCTCGATCACCTCATGGTCGCTCATCCTATAGGCTCCTTGAACTTTTGGTCGGCTGCACGAATTCAGTTTGATGCAATGGTCAATGTTAGGTTGAGGTGGCAAGGATTCTGGGAGTTTTTCGGGGAAGACGTCCGCAAAATCTTGTTTGTGAGTTGCAAACTCCTCGAAAACCATAGTGGAATTTGTTGCATATATGGCCAATCACCTCAACCCTGAACGTATGAATCGGCAAGTGGGTTAGGAATTGAACAAATCAGTGATCATTGACTTGTAAAGAAAACCTAACACGCAGTACAAATGATCCATGATAACTTATACCTCATACAATGAATGTATATCTGGGCTCTAGTTACAGGATTTGATGTTTTTGATTTATGAATTATGTTTCTAGATAGGAACACACTTTCTTATACACCAATTTTTCAGTGTATGATTTTAGGGTGATTAACCATAACTCCTTTGTTGATGCCGATGAGGCTGATGAGGATGACGAATCAGTTGCTACCACTCTTGCTTCCTCCATTGGCTCAAGATGTATGAGCCACGCACAAACCCCTTGTCGTATTAAGGGCTTGGCCACACTGAGCAGTATCGGCCACACAAGTTGTTGCTTTTCGGCTACTCCGGTTCCCTCTCTTGCATCCAACCTTGCTGCTTCTATTGTCGTCTTCCCACACACAAAAGTTGTCCCTTGGCATCGTTGTTTTCAACGTAGACGTCACCACTGTTCCAGTCGGTCTGGGGATTATGTTAGCATAGAAAATTGCATTTGAGAGTGATTTTCCTTTCACACATTGGACATGGCCTCCAGACCATTACATCCCTCAAGTCTCCCACTTGCAATCGTAGTGGTTCTTAGTCTCCTTAACTGAAATCTTCCGTTGATGGTTTTCCCTTCAAACACCCCTGGTTTGGTCTGCAAACCTAGCTTTTGAACCATATCATGACTTACAAAACTATGAGAGGATCCTCCATTCAATAGTTCCGGTATCGTTGCACGACTTTTGCAACCTCAAGATTGCACTTTTAGCAGTATCGCCCCTTGGTCATCCTCGCATCCCTCATCAAACTTAGTGATCTTAGAAACTCTCCACGATGTCATGAGCCATTTAGATGGGCAATCGTTTGGTGCAGATCACCCCTCTCGGACAAGAGTTGTGCCTTTCACTCTTGCCATTTGCTGTTTCCAGACCCATTTTTCAGTGACTTCTCCCCCTTTTTGACCTTCTGGTTCTTTCAACAGTTTTGAGAAATATGCTTGACTTTTTCTGTAGTTGTAAGAGGGGCGTGTATCTCTTTGGTCAACAATATCCATTTCCATTGGAGTCAAGGAGTCCCTCGATTGAAAGATTTCTGTTCCCACAATAATTGTGGTCAGGAGGTCACCAGCAGTATGACCCCTCGATATAAGCATTATAATCGGTGCTGGCGATCCTTTCTACTATTGCAATCATTCACGGTATGTCATTCTTGATGCCAAAGATGGCAATCGCTTGCTGGATGTCTTGATTGAGGCCGTTGTTGTAGTCAAAACATAGTTCATCAGGGTCAATGTCTGCGCTAGTGATGATCTCGCGGAATCTCCACGTGTACTATGCCATGCTGGACAGCTGATGGAGATGTTAAAGTTTGTACCAAGTGTCAGACTTCCCATCCAGTCGTCCAAAACATGCAAGCATCGCGCGCGAGGAACTAACTCCATTCCGTTGGTGGTATCAGCGTGCCTTGCCATTGTGGGTTGATCTACTTCGAGGGTAGAGCGCCTACGGCTGACGATGTAAGACGGGTGACGTTGGTCATCGATGAGGCCCCACCAGTTTCTTGCTGTCGTTGGATGGCCTTTGGATCAGACCACCAACTAAATGCCGTGACACGGAGAAGCGCGGTTGCAAGATCAATTTTCTCTTGATCTTTGTTGACCCGCGAAGTGGTGAAGTACACCTTCAAGCTCATCAGCCACAACCGAACCGTTGGTCCCCTATAATATCCGGGATCAAACAGTATAAGAGGGGCTAGAGAAATCTAGGATTTATTTGAGAGCTGGGTGTTTCTCTCGGACAAGGACTGCCTCTCATGTACTCCCTTGCAAAGAGCCTCCATTGAGATGTTTAGTTGTTGGAGTAGATGGGTGTTGATCCCCTTTAGCAGAGGGATACAATTTGCTAGTTCCTCGTTGATCTGTGCCTGTCGTCCGAAGCCACCTATCGTTCCAGCTGCAGTCATCAAGGTTATTGGTAGGGACGGCTGGTTTACCGTCGTCGGATCCATCACCGGATTGGTTGTTTGGGTTGTCTGCGCTGACCAGTTGTCACATAACCTGCCACTCCAGCGTTTGGTGTTGCTTAAAGGTTCATGGAGCACATTTTGCTCTTCCATCACCAAAGTTGTCATCGACAACCCGCTGCTAATCGTTGGATGCGCTCGCTTGCTTCACGTCGTATTCGCAAAGTCTGCAAAGTTTTGGCGTGTGAGATGCACTGACCGCTTGTGCAAGGTAGTCCGATGAGATATGAGTAAAGTAGTCTAATGTCTCTCCAGCACCGTTGCACTTTGATACCAAGTGTTAAGCTTAATGGAGCATATATGGTGAACAAGTAGAAGTTGCGAGGCACTACGCGGTTGAAAATTTTGGGAAACTCAAGAAGTTTATAATTAGCGGTAAGTGTACATCAATGACAAGTGTCAAAATGATCGAACACGTGCCAAGTTACACATTAGGTGTAGTCATAGTTATTGTGTTGATTGTCGAGCGACAAGTGCGGAGTTGTGTCATAAGTGGTCGGTACAAGAAGCTTGGGGCTTCAAAGATTGACAATGAAGATGGAAGATGCATCTTTGTGAAACTTGATGCGTCAATAAGTTGACCGAAAGGTTGTAACACCGAAGTGGGCTTCTTAAGAATTCTATGGTCTTCAGGCTGATGATACAAGTGAATGAGTTAGTGCCCATTTGCTGATGAAGGGATGTATCTCTCAGTGAAGAGGTACACTTGAAGATGGCTTTTGACTGTAGCTCCTTCTTGATGTACCGGAGAGGGCCTTGAGTAGGCAAAAGTACCCTCTAGAAGAGGTCGAGGGGTCTAGGTCACCTAGCCTCCTCGGGGGGTATTGCCTTGTTTGAAGACTTGAACACGGATTTTCCAGGATGTAAAATGCTGCTGGAATGGCTTTTCCAAATTTAGCCAAATTTTGAAGAAATTGGTTGGTGAACCGTAAATTGAGCAACCAATTTCCAACATTCCCCTCGATCAATGAATGGTGAACCCCTTATTGATGAGGACTTTTGGAGTTTGAGTATCAAGAAGAGATTGGATGAAGGAAAAAACTGTTGCGATGTTGTTGAATTTGATGTTGCGTTACAATCTCGATGTTTCACGAAGAAGGCGCTGATAAAATGAATCGGATGGTTTTTACTTTGTCAAAATCAAAGATGAAACGAGTGAGAACCGTGTGGTTGAAGTTTGGACTTGAAATATTCCCCATTGATGTCTTCAAAAGGTGTAGTTGTCGTAGTAACTGCGTTTTGTGTAAACATCAGGGTGCGGACCTTTGTCTGGTGCACAAAAATCGTGCGTGACTGCACAAAGTCCAAATCGGGCACATGGCTCACCATGTGCCATGCCGGTTCAATGCTTGGAATCGGGCATGGCCCCATGGTCTTGATGCTTAGAGCGACCGGTTGACATGCCCTGAAGGGCATGTTGACTATCAAACCATCGCGCGAGGCTCACTCAAGCCTCACAAAACGGCTCGATTGGCCGACTAGGGCTAAAAAATGGAATTCGAGCCCTCAGTAGCCGTTTGGGCTTGAAACGTGACGTTTTGCGTTCCAAAAAAGGACATGGATTTTGTCTTTTTCAACTCCAGAAGTCCAGACTGCTTCGCGTGCGACTGAGTGTTGATTTTGTCCATGTAGAAAAACAATGAGGCTTCTCATACTTGCAAGTTTTGCATCTGAGGTGTATAGGAAAAACCACCAAGAGGACCAAAGTGTTGTTGCAGATAGAGTGAGTTTCATTGGTGCATGTCGGTGAGGAAACCTTCTAGAGGAACATGATTTGAAGGATGGTGATGAGTACAACTCCAACAATGGAGGTCCTCATAAGGGATTTGAAGTAAAATTCCCCCCAAACTTTGGACTTGGTTGATGTCGTTGTATCCCAATACCTTTGTTGAGGTTGAAACACTTCTGCAAAGGGATTCTCAAAAGGCTTGAAAATGAGTTTGATGAGGTTGTTTGCTCAAACGATTTTAGTTGCGATGAATTCACCAGAGCCAAGGAGAATCGGAATTTTGAGATCTGATGTAGTTTCAAACTGCAAACCTCGTTGCATGAATTGAGTCATAGACAAGAAATTGGTGGCCAATTTTAGGACACAGAGAGTGCTCGAAAAGGATAAACAATGGTGTGTGTAGGTGGCTTTGACGTCTCCACTACCTTGTAGAGGTAGTTTTTCCTTGTTCCCGAGGTACACAAAAACTGTTGTTACCAATGGCTTCAGATTGTGGAGGTAGCTCGTCTCAAACATTGTGTTGTGTTGCACCACTTTTGATGTACCACACATCTTTACATTTTTCAAGGTCTGTTGTTGTTGGTTGAGGAAGTGTTAAGGCTGAAAGCTAAAACGGTTGATGTCTCGTGAAGGACGTGGATAGTAGCTTGGTTTACAAGGTACTCCCTTTGTTTTGCTGGTGAAATTCTTGCCGCACATTTAAGGCGTATTCAAACAACAGTTTCTTCATGTTTCTTGAACACTTGGACATTTTCTTGGTCTAGTTTGAAGTTTTCAGAGGCTCTTGCAGCTGCAATTGCTGCATTTGCATCTTGTTGTATATGTTTCTTTAATTCTTTGAGTTAGAGACGTGCTTATTCTGTAACTTGTAGGAGATTAAACTTGGTTCTTTGCTAAGCACGTTGTTGAGCAATCCGTGTTGATTCTTCAACACGCATTGTTGCTTGTTGAGAGGTTTGCTGTAATGTTTAAGCACTTCCCCATGCAGCTTGTTGTGAATTACTTGTTGATGCCATGGCTTGCTTCTTTTCCAAAGAAAGTACCTGTTTTGAATTTTGCATGGCATTTATGAGAGCTTGCAGTTAAGCTTTCTCAACTTCTACTACCTGCAATTGGGCTTGGAGACCAAGTATCTGTGCTTGCATGCTCTTTTGATCTACGTTTGACTGCATGGATTGCAAAAATATAGCAAATTCAACTGAAGGATCAGGTCAATTGTCTAGGTTGGTGTGTGCCTCAAAGTCTGCTTTGAGATGAGCTCCTTCATCCATGTATAAGTGTAACCTGCTGCACTTCAAAAGGTTTTGTGTGTTGCAGGAGACGGAGGGGTTTGAAGGAATTCTCCCTCAATCTAGAGGTGGAGTTGGGGGAATTTCACCTAGATGTGAATACCTCCTTGATTTTGAATCAGGATACTTCACTTGTGTTGTGATACCATGCTGGAATCTGATTGGGGCAGGGACTAAAGCATACACCAGACTTTGGATAAATAGGGAACTGCTAGTCTAGTATGGTTTGAAGTAGAAAGACGTGCTTCCAACTCCTTATCTGTCTACTGGGCAGCGGAAGGTTGAAATAAATTTGGATAATTTGGATTTGATGCTCAATGCAAAAGCAGGTTGCTAGAAACACACACTCAGAGTTGAGCAACGACTATAACAAACTTCACTATACGATACCCTTTACCAACTTCCATGTTTTTCCATAGGAAAAGCTATAGCCTTGGCTCCAGATCTCCATCTTTGGCCTCACTGTATTGGCATAGACAGGACCTCTTTCATGAAGTAGAGTAGCTGTAGAAGCTAAATCCTAAAGTAGAAGCTGAACTTTGAATGTGAAACATCTTTAAGCATTGGAGTCTGTCTGGACATAGATCAAGTAGTTGTGAATGAGCTAATAGAAGTGGGATTATTAAGTAGTCTATGGTTTTGAGGCTGATGATGTAAATAAAATGGTTCATACCTTCTCACTAACGAAGGGATGTACCTCCTGGTGAAGAGGTACACTTGAAGATGGTTTTCTGTTGTAGCTGCTTATTGATGTGTCTAAGGGGACCTTGAGGAGGTAAAACTACCCTTTGGAAGGGGTCAAGGGTTCTAGGTCACCTAGGAGGGTGTTGCCTTGTCTGCAGACTCAAAAACGGATTTTCTAAGACGTGAAATGCTGGTAAACTGGCTTTTTCCAGACTATGCCAAGTTTTGAAGAAACTGTCCGGTGAATGGTAAATTGAGTGACCCATTTCCAACAGTCTAGATGCTAAATTTGTACCAATGTTCCACTTAGTTCAGTTTTTTAACAGTCCTAAACATGGTCCTTTGAAGATCATTGCGTGGTGGTATAAGGACATGCTAGTACAAACCATGAATACATAAAAGGTTAGTTTTCATTGTCCAATTTGCTGGTAGCCATCCACAAGGATTCATTCAATACATGAGTCTTTCTTGACTCAGTAACTTTCAATCTGCCTCATCGGGCCTAGGTGTGTAAAAACTTCATATTTTAACTTTGTTTTTTCAGGCATGTACTTCAAGCATCAACGTTTTCAACGACATGGAGTGGGCTAAGATAAATGTTTTCAGAGTCATATTGGTTAGTGAAGAAAATACATAATCTGTATTCTAAGAAGCATCACCATGTTGTGATCATGTGTACAGCCATGGTTATATCATCGTTGTGTATGGCTTATTTCATTTTATTCCGGTCATACAACGATGCATTTTTTTCTCTCCATTGATTCTTTTGTTGTATGAGAGTGTCTCCAATCACTCGATAAGATATGTGAATGTGCACAAAATCATTTTTTCTTGAATCACGCTATCCCTTTGTACAAAATCAGGCTAGTGTTAATGTTAGAGAATTTCAAAAGGGGATAGTTACTACTACTCCTTGTATTTCTTAGCGGGACCTAGTAGAGACGCTAATAGCATTAGAGGCCCTAATACTTCAATGAAATCATGAAGAAATCAATAGTAGTAACTACACAAGCATCGAAACAAGTATACACTATGAGCAAGTATGAGTGCCATCCATGGACAACTACTGACACTCGTTTTTAGTCCATTATGATGCATTTGTCTTCAATGAATTTGTTGTAAAATCAACAGAATGGTGACTAAGTCCATATTCCAAGAGGTTCCCCATACCATTAGAACATCTCCCCGGTTTTTCATGCTTCTTTGATTTGTGATTGTATACCAGAGTCAGTTGTGTTTTCTACATTCAATCTTGCGATCACTTGCATGGCAAGCCCCCTTGCCTGTACATTGACTTCCTACCTTCAACTACATCCCATGATAATTGGTCCAAGAGAGGTAGCTTGTGAGGAATTCCATCATTATGTTCGGCACTAGATTCTCAAGTGAAGATAAATCCACGAGAAGTACTGCAAAATTCTTTGAGTCCAACGCCAATTTCATTGGAAAATATGAGCTATTAAAGTTCTACCTTCCTTACTACGTACAATAGGGACGAGTCACGCTTGGGCATCATATCAGAACTTGTTTTTGTCATGATTGTATAAGAATGATGTTTTTTTGGTAATTTTTGCAAATTTTCCAGTGCAACCTTAGTTCTTTACTCTGTTAGTCCTTTGTAATGGCTTCCTAAAGCCATTAGAATGTCATTGGTTGTTGTATTAGCTCTGTGTGTGGTTTTTCATATACAATCGAATTGTCAATTGAATAACTCGTCTAGATGAAGTATGGATTCTGAAAACGTAATAAGTTGCACTTTTGAAAATTTTCAGGGATACTACCGTTTTCACCGGTTTGGTTAACGAGGGAGGGGACCACATTTACAACTTAAGCAATCATCATCCAGATTGATGTAAAAAGAGGGTGGATCTGGACTCCTATTGATGTTTTATTTTATGTTGTAAATAACTCATTTTAAGGTAAAGAATGACTGAATCCTAGAAAAAAAAGGCTTCGTAACTTATGGTACTCCTTGGTTATCGCTTGAGAATTATGCCTGTTTGGTTGTCCCCGTGTTCCTAGTCAAAGTTTGAGATCCTATGTACCCTTGTCTAGGATCAATAAAAATACCTTGATTTGGAACTGGTTCGGCATGAGTTTGCATACATTAAACATATATTTGTTATCCAACCTCACCCCTTGAGATTCCCCATTTTGGCGACTTCTTCAAATGCCCCTACCATTTATCCATATTGAAAAAAACTATGATATATGCATTGGAAGAAGTCTAATACTGCTACAAGTTCAACACCACAACGCACTTCACTCACTGACACCATTAGCATCCATATGAGTCAAGGATCTAGACGGTTTTCTCCCTTCGTTATCATGGCAATGTCTCTGGTGGTTGTCCACTTTGTGGCTTCCCACAATTCAGTTCTTGAACACGAGCACTGTAGACTGCCTGCTTTACTATTTTGGTGACTAATGTTTAATGCAAAGCGTTTCCGTGCTTGAGTTTGGGATTTTTGTCATGTTTGATGTTTTTTTAGTGGAAAACTTTGTTATTTATACTACTCATATAGATTTTCATGTTTTAGAATGCCATGTATGATATTTTGTACCATGATTCCAGAGAATTTGTTGCTCCTTGTTTTGTTCATCAATATGCTTTTTTGGCTTTTCAAAACATGCTATGATCGCGTGCATGTAAAATCATCCTAGTCAAATGATGGAGTGAGAGGGTTTTGCCTCGTCAGATTTTTGTATAAAAGAGCTGGTATCCTTGTTTTGAACAATATGATACTTTGCTGGTGGGCCATTGATCAGTCTTCACTAGTCTCTTGCAACTGCTAGAAAACTATTTTGACAAAGTTACCTTCTCACACCCGTTATGGTAAGAGAAGTGGCGAAACATTTTATTGTATGGTAAGTGTTGACCCTAATAGTAAGAAAGTAAACCTTGAATGTTTTCAGCCACATGTAGGCTATCCATTTAAAGATGAAACTGGTGGGGAGGGTGAAGTTTATAGTCATTCATTTGATAGCGGGGAAATTGTATCAACAAGCATTCCTCTTTCATTCACAAATAAAGAACATCATTCAACATGAACATGAATTGCACGAGAAGATTGTTCTAAAGCTCACAAGTGCAGTTAACTTCTAGTAAATTAATTTGATGTTTTTTTCTTCCTCCTCTCTTTCGAACTGGTGTTTTGTGATGTTTGCTTTTGTGCTAAAGGGATATGCGAAGCTTCATGGGTCTGACACGAGAGTGGTCTTTAGTGTCCTTTTTCTTGTGTGTTTTTTCACATAGCCATGCACACATGATTGCGCTACCATTTAAGCTTTTTGCAGTACAAACAATTATCAGTATTCTTTTCAAGTAAAATCCATGCTTTATTGTGCTTGCTTTCATTTTTGTCACGTTCAAGATAGTGGAAAGGCTTCCATGATGGACGTAATGGCCGTGTCCCATCTCCTACACTTAGGTTTTTGTTGTAGATCACATAATGGTGTCCAAAGCTTGCTTGCTGGAAATTGTCATCAATGACCCCTACAAGGAGGCCCATTTATGTTTTTACCTTGGCGCCTTGTTTTGGGTATGAAACGAGGGGAGGTATTACCTCAAACTCATGGGTTCGCATGAGTTTTCTGGTTTCAAAACTCATGGTTTGACCAAAACGAATCCAATTTGTCTTTAACGCGCCGGCATGAAAGCGTCACCTGCGAGTCACGATTGGCAATCTTGCGCCAACCTTTCTCGTGTGTACCTTGTTCATAGCTCTTGCTCCATTCCCTCTGCTCGCTTGCTCTCACTATCAATAAGGGCAAGAAAGGGCAAGGGCACAAGGCCACATGCCTAGGCCTCGAGGAATCGTGGCATCTTGGCTATCGATCAAGCCACCAGCTCAATTAGCGGCTGGTGGCTCGTCGGCGGGTGGCCAGCCGGTCACTTGTCTGGGCGACCTAGCTGGCCGCTAGCCAGCAAGTGGATGGCCACTGGCCAACCCTTGCAATAGCGATGGGTGGCTCGCAGCCACCCCCTAACTGTCACAAGGTGGGAGGGCCAAACTGGCCCTCTCGTTAGACTAGAGACGTGTGTAGGAGCTTCGTGTAAGGTTGTTGATTTAGATTGAATTCATGTGCACTCCCTTGTTTAAGTGCCAAAAGGTATGTAGATACGATTGTTTATGCTTCGTTTGTAGAACACAGCAACGCAAATACAAGTGAAAAGTGGGAGGGGGCTTGTTCAACTCATGAATAATGAATGAATGAGGTATTGGAAACTCAATGGGTATGAAGTGTGTGAATTCAAAATGCTATTGGCAAAAGCAGTATCATGAAAGAAATTGTCGACTTTTGATATCATGTAAGGAGTTTCTCCATTCAAATTTGGTGTCATTGGAGAAGTTAGAAGAAATGTTTTTTAAACTTGACAAGGTTTGTGAGTATTGTATTCAACCCCAGTGAAGGTGTTTGGGGTTTTCATGAAGTTGCAAAACAATCAAAACATGGCTGGGTAGTTGGCTAGAATTTCCTTGATGACTTTTCATAAGCAAAAAGACTGTGTGAATTGTGGAATAACAATGAAAAAATGGTTTCCTCAAGTAATGCATGGATTATGTATGGTTTACAAACATAATTTATCAGTGCATGAGTGGTCTTTAAAGGAGATGGTAATCAAGGAAAAGATGTGGGCCATAAGATGATTTCACACGAGGGAGGCACTTGAGGATTTTGAAAGTACTAGGATTTGTACCTCAATTGTAACGACCACAGCTCTGAGACACACATGTACAGTTGTGAAAACAAGAGTGAAGCCTTCTTGGGCTCATGGGAACCTGAGGCCTGTGGCACACGCGACAATGAACCATGAATAGTTGCTTCAACAAAACGTGCATGGAATCAAGGTGTATTCCTTTGAGTGTAATTTTATCCATGTTTGAATAAAAAAAACAAAACCCACGTCAACTACATGATAGCTGTTCCATTCGGTTTTGAGGTTGGCTATAGTATTTTGAAGCTTATGGGATGGAACAGTGGAGGCCAAAGTAGGTGGAAAGTTTTCCATTGTTCATATGCATAAGTATGAAACATGACACACGGTATTAACTTCTTGTGTAAACTTCGTAAACCTTGCATGTAAGCATTTTTTTCCTTTTCCTAATGGAAAACCACACATTGACCAAAGGTCCTAGCATCTAAGGAATTTTGGGACTACTACCTTAATAGATTCTAGGACATATGACCCTTTCAAAAACCATTGAAAAAACCGCACCTGATGTTAACAATGTTTTCAATTTGTTTCACTTCTTGGTGCATTTGAAAAGAAGCACCTTGATAACTTGAAAACCTCCAACTTATTGGCGGAGCTTCTTTAAGTTGCCTCACACGATGCTGCATCACACGCATTGAGTGTGATTCAGGGTTTCCAAAAGGGGCCCTCTTGGGATGTATATTCGGCCTAGACCATCTGTAAGAACCCAAAAGAGAGCATCATAGTGTGTCCCTTGATGCGAGTGCCAAAGACCCTGGAATGTCTCATTCATGTATTTTCATTTGTTGTACCCCACTGCCTCGTGAACTTGTTGATGGATTCTAAAGATCGGTAACGTTGATTGACCTTCTTGGTTGAGAATTTATTGGGTTTTGGAAATCATGAAGGTTCTAGTGGTAGAAAAGTCAAGTTATTGATGGGTTGAGTGCATTGTCTTCATTGTTTTTGTTGTTGTTATCTGTTTGACATGACTTGCTCTTTGTATCACATCTCAAACTCGTGGCTCACTACTTCACTGCAGAGGAGATATAAAGGATTGGTAAGAGACTTGGTTGTGAGTGAAAGGCATCCATGTGCCAGGAGTGTTTAAAAGTGGCTTTATCCACGAGTAGCCACCCGTTTGTTTCGCCAGGTAACAACAAGTTTCCCAATCTTCTGACATAATAAGGATTTAGAAGATGACCCTTTACAAGGTTTTGTGGTTGAGGGGTTGATAAAAGTTATGTGACCTCTTAGGCCATGAAGTAGCATGGCTTGGGGGGGTTATATGTCTTTGAAAAAACAAACGAACCACATTCACAAGTCGAAGCTACTTTTAGTTGACCAGATATTTGATGGATGATCTCCTTGATCTTGACGACTTGCTTACCTTATCGAGTTTACTATGATGTTGCACAAAATTGCTTGAGAAGGCATGCTTACCATCGTAGTGACCAGTCATGTTTACCATGTGGATGGGACACGGCGGACATGATTATGGCCGCTAGCATGTGGCTCACTATCATTGGTTTCACTAGTGTCAAGTAGCGGGCCTCACCTCATATATGAACATGTTGTCATGAGAAATTTTACTCATTGTTAGACACATGGGGAAAAATACACAAAAGGTGAAAAGATAGTGGAGCCACATTCAATCCAAAGTCAAGTCTTGTGAGTTATTCTATGGTTGTGTAGGGGGACTTTCAACTATACAAAAAAAACAACAAATGAAAATCACTATAACATTTTTGTTGTTGCACTTGGAAGTCTGATTCATCAAAATTCAAGTATAATGATTGGTACCATCAAAACCAAAAAAAATGTTCCTTTTCCTAAATTCATCATTTTGCTCTTAATTCTAGGTGTTTGCCACGTGTATTGTGCTTACAACAAGAGATTGCTCATCTTTGTCACTGCATCCTTCTTGCACAACACAAAAAGACAAACATGAGACATGTGTATGTGCATGTTTCCTATCAAACTAAGTGAGCTCAAGATATTTCTGGAAGCCTTGATGTGCTTGAGTTGATAAGTACGCTCAAACCATTTGCTAATGTATCGTTCTAAGCATATTTAAAAGAAAACTGTTCAAACATGATAAATATGTTTTCATTACTTGAATGTGCCTATGTGTTTACCTTAAAACCTACTTTTGAGAGCATTTGTCTTCGAGGTCTATTTTGGTTTTCAACTTGTTTTCCTTCTATAATAGTCTAAAGTGATTTTAGAACTAGAATCATGTGCCTAACTTTGATGATGTCATACTCCACGTAAAGAAAGCCTATGTGCAATAGAGATGATGTAAACAATAGCCTTCTTTGTAAGAAAAGATCAACAAGTAGGGTTACATTGAGTTGCTACATCGTGTGGGCTTGAGCAAGGTTTTAATAAAGTAATCAATGTGCCCTCACGCAGCGCGCAGCTAATGCCATGTGCATCGAGCGGGGGTCCCTGTCCTGTGGGCCGTTGGACAGGATGGCTCGAGGGTCGAAGACCCTAAAGCACCACGGTTTGGGCCTAGTTGGCCAAAGAATCCTTCGAATCCAGTACATTCGTATCACATCGCCAGGGTCCGGGTCCGAGTCCGATGTACAGATGCCAAGGGCAAATCACTCTTAGGGTGGGGGAGTGCGCCGTGTGGCTAGCTCCACGTGGACCGAGCGGGGGTTCTTGGCCTGCGGGCACTTGGGTAGTGCTTGAGGGTCTTTGATCCTCAAGTACAACTGTTTTTGCCTAGTTGGCCAATGATTCTTTCCAATTTGCTACTCCCCGTATTTGCACCTTCATCATAGAGTGAGATTTTAGTATGGGTCAACGTTTCGGGACTCTCTTTGTTATCATCTTGCTAATAGTGGTTGTCAGGTGCTCCCGTAAGAGAGCGCATGCCTAACCACGACCGTTGATACAATGAATTTGGTCACAGCATAGCAAGTGGAAGTGATGGTGACGGTTCTTCATCCCCTCATCTCATTGACTAGGAAGAAAACTAGGCACGTGCTCTGTGAGACAACGATGAATGCGAGTTGACCATGGTCTCTGGTGTGCTGTCAAGGTGTAGGCTAGCTGGCCAACAACCGCATGAATTTTTGTGATGTTTTGGCCAAAGGAGTATCGAGAAAGCAGCTACGTGGGGTTTAGACCAGCACCACTTGGTCGACGTCAGATGCTTCCATCGATTCCACCGCGATAATGGAACGGCTAGCTATGGACATCGCCATGATGATGAAATTGGACGATGAGGACATCGAAGAGCTTTGGCGATGTAGTTTCCTCCTAGAAGGCCTATGCATGGAGTTCCATGATTCGAGGTGCATGCAAAGTAGGCATTCTTTTTCTTTCTTTCTTTGTTTTTCTTTCTTTTTTTTTTGTTCAATTCCGCTAGTATTTTATTACAATGGAAAATGATTACACCCCGTTCGAATGATGGATTGGGCCACCTCTATTTGATTGCATTGTCACATGCCTATGCCCTATCCTTGAACGCAACAACACAAATTTCTGACTATGCATCCCCATTCAAGTGAGAGAGCCGTGCCCCTTCATTTACTTGCCCAAGGAATGAGACATCTAGCTATTGCTCACCATTTTGAAGTATCTGAGGTAAGAATGAGAAAGATGTGCCGCGAGGTCTTCTACCGTTTAAGCACATCTTGAAAACCAGATACACTTGGTGGCCCACGGGTGAATAATTCAATTCCAAAGAAAGATACTTTGCAACTGTTAGGTGCATGCCGGGCGTCGTGGGCGCGGTTGATGGCAGTCCCATCCCGATCCTTGGACTGGTGGAGGGCAAATAAATGTACCATGATTGCAAGGATTCTTAACCTTTCCTCCAACGTGTCGTTAGCCGTAACGCCGTCTCTACAAGTATCACATTAGATGGGCAGGTTCGCTACAAGACCAGCGACTTTTCAAGAACACTACTTTGTTGAGCAAGATTCTTGATAACCACCTCCATGGCTTCAGATTCATCAAAAATACTGCTTGTTCATGTCACAACTACATGCTTCCACCATACAAGGTTGTTGGTCTTGTTTTTCCACCATCCTGATCTTTTTTAAACAAGAGACAATGAGGTACGCAAACGGTGGTGGAGAGAGCATTTGGTATGCTTAATTGCAGGTGGCGCATGCTACCAAGGCAAATGGATAACCTCTTGATGCATGTACCACTCTTTGCCACATGTTGTGTCATTTTGCACGGCATTTGCGATATGCACGATAACACGTTTAGCATGACTTGGTAGAGGGTCATACTACACAGTACTATTGGCATGGTGGTACAACATGTTTGTGACATGCAATCACGGTGTGGACCGTGCAAAGTCTTGGGTTGAGTGTATTTTTGCCTTGACTTTGCCTACACCCATGAAACTCAACGATTACTTTCTCATCCACACAAAAACATTTCACTACACTTGCAACGACTGAAGGGGCATTTTATGGCTTCGGCGAGCGGAACACCAAAGCCTCTGGCAAGATGAACAATGACAGCTCCGACATGTAGAATGCATACATTGATGATGTTAGCAACAAGGGACCAACTACATTGCAGAAAAAGGTGGCTTGTGTCTTCGTTGGGGATGGGGGAAAATGGCTTTATTCTCCTTTCTTAGGCCAAACACCTGAAGAAAGAATGGAAGGATAAGAAACATGCCGAGGGGTTTGGGGACCAAATACATTTGGAGGATCTTCTCTCACAACATGCCTTAACGTGGCAGTATAACTGGCGTTGTATGAAAGTGAATGTCAACTCAGAAGGATTGCTGAGCTAGGCGTCATGCTCACCCTCATTATTGCAGTATGATGCAACCCACATACGAGTGAAAAAATGTTCAAAGGTTATAGGTTCAACAGAAATGGGGCCGCAACATAGATGGTCAAGCTTCTTATCACAACACATGTTCATGTTACAGTTGGCGGGGTTGTCAGATGCCATGGAGGTTGTTAGAAGGAGAATGTTGAGTTAGTGTAGGATGTGCACTGATGGCAAGAATTAAACACCATTGACCATAAATACAGGAGGGCAATTGTTATGACATTGGTGGCTTGTTTCTACCACCTCGTATTCTCATGCATCCACCACTGGCCAATGTCTCCATTGATGAAGAGGGGTTTCAATGGGGAAACTTGGATGCTTTCTGCCCGTGGATGAATTGGCAGCAATGTGTGGGCGAGAATGATTGTACGAAGAGTGAAAGACGTTTCATGATTGGTTGGGTAATGTCACGACAGGTCGGGAACCATGCAACAAATTGATGTGATGAAGGGCAAGAGAGGAAGAGAGGTTTGGATTTTTTTACAACTTATACTTGGCAAGTGCAATGGATAAGCACAAGTTGACGCACTCCATGCACACCTGTTGGCCTTGAGAGGGAGAATGGTCAACGTCAGCGTCCGGGTTAAGATGGTACCGAGAGTGGAAAAAAAAGGGCAAATGCATGTAAGTGAGCTCACTCGACTAGGGTTCGAGGGAGATGCAACTAGCAAGAGCTGCATGCAACTGAAGATAGGTAGATTGTTCTCCTCTTGTAGCCAGCCGATGACGCGTTACGAGGCGCATTCTATTACCAGTTGCCAGTAACATGTTGATTAATAAAATCCAGGCATGGCTCAATCATGCTACGGATTTCTAGAGCTTTGGAGGTGTAGCAATGCACAGCAAGTCGTCCACAAGATTCATCAATGGGCGGAATGACCATATACCCATCGTTCGGGACAATAAGCTTGATCCCCTCCTCGCTCGGAACAATAATCCTCATCCGCCCCTACGTCGGAACAATAAGCCTGATCCGCCCCTTCGACGTGGACGCGAGTTTGCAGGCGTAAAAAATGAACATTTTACCCCTCTCGTCTGTCAAAAGAGAACATGTCGACGTCGCATGGATGCGGCGTCGACATGCTGATGTCACATTTGTTGACCCCATCACCACAAACTTGTTAATAAAAGGGTTTGTGATTTTTTGTAAGTGGTTTGTAAGAAGTTTGCTTGGGGGGACCGAGACTCCCCATGAGTTAAATGGGGGCTTGCTGGGCCCCGCTGCCGCGGGGCCCAGCAGGTGCCCGCGCAAAAATAAACCCTAAAACCCCGGGTGTAATTAGGGGGTGGGCTTTTCAATGGTTTGTACATCAAACGCAGGTATAAAGTTGAGAAAAACGTATAATAAAACAAACATGGATTTTCGACTCCCCATTCATGGAGGGGGGATTCCTACGGACGCCCATCCGGAGGAATCCCCGTCAAAGTCCCACCCCCCACCACCCCCCCACCACACTCACGCCCGCCTCCCAGCAGCCCACCGGCCGCCCGTACCATCGCGGCCCTTCAATGCGAGGGCCTTGATTGGCGGGCAGGTGGGTTGACAGGGGGGGGGGGGTTAACAAAGTGCCGACCGACGGACGTCGGCCGGCAATCTCCCCCCCCCCCCACCCCCCACCCCTCGAAACTATCGCGGCCCTCCATCGCGTCAGCGGCGATGGAGGGCCGCATTCTCCCAGGCATGCCGGCTTTCGCCATGATTAACCAACGACATGCGTCGCTGTTTGAGTATGGTGAAAACTGGGGGGCGGATGAGGCTTTTTGTTCCTGAACAGGGGTGAATGGGGGTCATTGTTCCGACGAAGGGGTATATGGGACTTATTGTTCCAGCAGAAGGGTATGTGAGGGTCATGGGTATCAAAACAGGGGGAATCGGTATTTTTGCCGTTCATCAATTCCCGCTTGCCTAAATGTGGCCGCTGCGATAACATGGGTGAACGCTGTCAGATTTGATGTTGGTAAACGTGCAAAAAGTGTGCACAGCGCGAACGCCACCTCGTAAAGCAAGAGGTGCCACCGGTTTCACTGCACTACCACTCATTATTGGACGAATTTCCTCCGGTGGGCTCTCGGACGCGTCTCGTCTTGCTACAAGGCGTGTGTGACCGAAACCGCTGTCTTAGGGTCTGTTATTGTACTTCCGAATTTCGGAATCCGAGAAGGAATCCGTGTGAAACCGCGGATTCCTGAGCTAATCGGTGGATTCGAGCAAAGTTTCGGAATCCGAGGACCATGGTTATCATTTCTAATGATCACTGCACTTCGCAGGAAAAGTAGTCGTCGACAAGTCATGTAGCGTGGGCGTATACTCGGCGACACAAGTAGAGTACACACAGATGGCAACGCGTTTGTTTGCGAACCCTACATTTCAATGCATCGCAAAGCTGACCTGTAGAAACAAAGAATTTCAAAATCAGTTTGGGTCAAGCAGAATCCAGAGGATGACGTTAGGTTCGCCGGCCGAGCGAGAAACCAGAAATGGATTTTGGTATTCAGCTCAATCGGCTATACTGTCGCCGTAAGATGGAAAGAGAGCGCAAGGTTAAACTACCGTGGTATTCTCGGGCCTTTCCGCCAAGCTTCCTCCGTCAGGATTCGACAAGGAATTTGTTGTGTATGTGAACATCGTGACATGCACCACCTCGGAATCCGAATCGGATTCCTACACGGATTCCGAATTTCGGAGGTACAAGAACACCCTTATTCTCAGACGGATTCCGAAACGCAGGTCATTCCTCGCAGTTGCGTCGGTCCCTTGTGAGAGCGGCCGATGTGCGCCGCCACTCTAGTTGGAAAATCTGCTGGCGTCCTCCCTTGTCGAACAATGCATGCTGACGTAACCAGCAATGATTCCTGAACGGCGTGCTGAAGTTGGGGCATTGTCTCCTCGCACTTGCGCCGAGACGGGCCGGAGGTGAGCCCTCAGCCAGACCAGCAGGAAAAAGAGCAGCAGCAGCAGCAGCAGCAGCAGCAGCAGCAGCAGCAGAAGCAGCAGCAGCAACAGCAACAGCAACAGCAGCAGCAGCAGCAGCAGCAGCAGCAGCAGCAGCAGCAGCAGCAGCAGCAGCAGCAGCAGCAGCAGCAGCAGCAGCAGCAGCTGCTGCTGCTGCTGCTGTAGCTATTTCGAGAGCAGCATCAGCGTCGGAGCCAGCGAGTGGAGCAGGAGCTGCAGGACAGGAATGATCGCGAAGGTCTAGAACACCTCAAATGACACACCAGACTCGAACCATGTCGCAGTGTGCCTCTTCCTCCTCCGCCTCCTCCGCTGTCGCCTCCACCTCCTCCCTCCCACCTTCCTCCTCGTCCTCCAACCTCTCACCGCGTTCTTCTTCCCTGAAGGCGGTGTTTGCGTTCGCTTGCGCTGTCACTCTCACAGCCACCGCGCTCTTCTGGAGCAGCACCGGCGTCGGCAGCGGAACTCCGGCCGGGATCACCGTCAGCAGCGGTGACGCAGCAGGCAGCGGGAGCGCAGAAGTCGATCGTGGAAAAGGTTAGGAGCAGGAGGTTTTTTGTTTTTGGCAGAGAACAAGAGAAAGGAGACAGAGACGAGAATGCTCATTTAAGCAAAACTCGAACATGCAGAAAGCTGAGTCATTCTCCCCATCCATGCCTCTCCACTGGTTAATGCTGCCTCCCTCCCCCCCCC
>SZWC01015812.1:44928-59543 GCA_023375785.1 Penium margaritaceum | reverse complement strand
ACCTCGTCCAGCAGCTCTGCCACTCCGACAGCTCCGCCTGTCCTGCAGACACCCTTACCGCAGCAATACTACCCACCGCAGTACTACCCTCAGCCGTCGGCACCTCCGCTTCCTTCGCCGGCTCAGCCCTCCTACTACCCGGGCTCCGGCGCCGTCACTCCGCATTCCGTCTCCACTCCTGGGCCGTCATCCCGAGAGCGTCAGCTGGAGCAGTTCATCGCGCTCCAGCTTGGCCTCCCTCGCCCTCCTCCCTAGGGAAGTGCGAGTTGCGTCACCTCCTACCCTCCGGCCCATGCCTGCATGACTAAGACTGAGCTGCGGTCATGTCCCTTTCCCTCATCTGTCTCGTCATCTCCCATGATCTCCCCCACCCCACTCCTTGACGACATTGCATGGCTTGACGACTGGCAGTCTCGTTTCGCACCTCCTTCCACCGTGTCCGTGTCCCTTGCTTGCTGCCATGTGACCGTGTCTGATCTGGCGACCCCTGTCCAGGACCCTGCTGAGACCTGGATCATCGACTCCGGGGCCACGCATCACATGACGGCCTCTCGCGAGGCCTTCAGTATGCTTGGTCCCGTCGACGATGTCTCCGGTGCCCGGACGGGTTCCGGACAGGTGTTGCCTGTCCGTGGGGTAGGCATCGTTCGTTTCCGTGGTCCGGCCGGCGACATCTTTCTGACCGATGTTCTCTTCGTCCCTGGTCTCGAACTCAGCCTCCTGTCCGTGACTGCCCTTGACCGCATGAGCATGGACGTTGTGCATTCACGTGGTTTCGGCACTGTGTCGTTGCGTCCGTCGGGTCTTGTCGTCCTGCACGCCACCGCCTGTGGCAACTTGTGGCACGTTCCCCGCCTATCCTCCTCCCCTCCCGTCTCCTCCCCGTCGGCTGCGACCGGTCATGTGTTCATTACCAGCACGCTTTCTCCTCAGTACACCCGCCTCTTGCACCGCCGCCTTTGCCACGTTCACTCTGCCGCAGTAGAGAGCATGCTCCGCACTCAGCCGGCCAAGGACCTTGACCCGGAGACTTTCCCTCTCCTGTGTCCCACTGAGTGCATTGACTGCGCTCAGGGGAAGATGCACCGGTCAACGTACCCCCTACCTTCCTCCCGTGTATCCGCTCCCCTTGATCTTGTCCACTCGGACGTCATGGGCCCTCTCCCCACCGAGTCCGTCGGTGAGCATGGCCGCTATGTCCTCACACTTACGGACGACTACTCTCGCTACCGTTGGGTCTTCTGCCTTCGGCAGAAGAGCGATGTTGCCCGAACCATTCAGGACTGGCTTGTCCTCGTGGAGCGCGAGTGTGGCCGCCCCCTTCGCCGCGTTCGCTCCGATCGCGGTGGTGAGTACCTGGGTGAGGCCACCACGTTTCTTGCCTCCCGCGGTATCCGTCATGAAACGTCTGCGCCCTACACATCCGCCCAGAACGGCGTCTCCGAGCGGTGGAACCGTACCATGGCGGATGCCGTCCGCACCATGCGGGTCAAGTCCGGTCTCTCAGATGGCTTCTATTTTGAAGCCATGGCCTACATGACCTGGGTCTGGAACTGGGTTCCCCACAGTCCCCTTCCCCGCCAGTCCACGCCCTATCAGCACTGGTGCGGTCGGCATGCTGACCTCCGCCCGGCTCGCGTCTGGGGCTGCGTAGCCGTTGTGTGGCTGCCCACCCCACAGCAGGCCGGCAAGCTCGCCCCGCGCGGACGCCCCCACTTTCTTGGCGTGTCTCCTCAGTCCAAGGCCTGGTGCTTCTGGGACCCCATCCCGCTACTACATCGTCGAGTCCCGCGATGCCCTCTTCTTTGAGGTCCTGTTTCCTCGCGACCTCATCCGCTCAGGCTCGTCCGTGTCCTTCCCGTCGCGTGGGGGAGTGGTGAGTCCGTCCTCCGTCCTGTCGCTTCTGGGTGACACATCACTCCGTCCCTCCGGGCCGGCATCCCCAGCCGCGCCCGCTGGCCCCTCCGAGCCGGCAGCCCCAGTCGCGTCTGCTGACTCCTCCGGGCCGGCAGCCCGAGTCGCGTCCGCTGGCCCCTCCGAGTCGGCAGCCCGAGTCGCTTCCGCTGGCCTCTTCGAGCTAGCTGCCCCAGGCGCGTCTACTGGTCCCTCCGGGCCGGGAGCCTCAGTCGCGTCCGCTGGCTCATCCAAGCCGACATCCCCAGTCGCGTCCGCTGGCCCCTCCAGGCCGGCAGCCCCTGTCGCGTCCGCTGGCCCCTCCGGGCCGACAGCCCCAGTCGCGTCCGCTGGCTCCTCCAGGCCGGCAGCCCCAGTCGCTTCCGATAGTCCCTCCGGGCCGACGGTCCCAGTCGCGTCCGCTGACCCCTCCGGGCCAGCAGCCCCAGTCGCATCCGCTCACCCCTCCGGGCCAGCGGCCCCAGCCGCGTCCACTCGCCCCTCCGGACTGGCAACCCCAGCTGTGTCGGCTAGCCCCTCTGGCCCAGCAGTGCCTGTTGCGTCTGCTGGCTCCTCCGGACCAGTAGCCCCGTCCGCCTCCGTCGACCCGTCGGACTCAGGACCATCTTCCGCCCGACTGCGCTACACACGTGGCCCAGGCGGTAGCCTCCGACCTCAACCGACAGTGGGCGCGCAGACGGTCGCTCCCCGTCCCGTGGCACCTCGACTCCCTGTGGCTCCACGTGTCTCCTCCACTCCCACGGTCGTGAGTGGGGACCCTGGCACAAAGGCTCTCAGCCTTACCACTTCTGCCATCATCGTAGACCTTCACCCGAGCTCTGCATTGGGGTACGCCATGCTTCATCACGAGCATCGGCATGCTGTTGTGGCTGCACTCGCACGCATCCCACCTGGGGCTCGTGATGCACACGCCCTCTCAGTCCGATCCACAGCGTGCCCAGAGGACCCTTCCACCTTACGCGAGGCTCGAGCCTCCCCTGAGGCTGCACACTAGGATGCTGCCTGTGCCGAGGAGCTCGCTGCTATCCGACAGCACCACGTGTATGACCTCATCGACCTCCCTCCAGATCGAAAGGCCATTGGTGCCAAGTGGGTCTTTCGGCGTAAGTGTAAGCCTGACGGATCCTTGGACAAGTACAAGGCCCGTCTCACAGCAAAGGGGTTCGCTGAGGTCCCTGGGGTCGATTACGATCAGATCTTTGACCCAGTTGGCCGGTTCTCCACTAGCCGGGCGCTCTTCAGCCTGGTTGCCCAGCACGGGTGGGAGCTGCATCAGATGGATGTGAGCAATGCATTCCTCCATGGCTCTCTGGAGGGTGAGGAGCTCTAAATGACGCAGCCCCCGGGCTTCGACGACGGCACTGGGAGAGTCTGGCGGCTGCGGAAGGCCCTATATGGCCTGAAGCAGTCGCCTCGGTGCTGGAACCAGGAGATCAGCAGTACGCTTCTCCGTGGCGGCCTCCAGCGCAGCACCGCTGACCCCGCACTGTTCATCAGCCGCGAGGTTAGACCTTCGCTGCGGTTATGGTCTACGTCAACGATCTCCTCATTGCGTTGCCAGGCGCGGCAGCCATCCAGCGCGTCAAGGACCTGCTGCACGCCGCCTACCAGATGAAGGATCTCGGGTCTGCCCGAGTCTTCCTGGGCATGGAGCTCGAGCATGATCGCTCCCAGGGCATCCTGCACGTCCACCAGGCTGCCTATGTGCAGACCCTGTCCACTCGCTTCNTGCGGAAGGCCCTCTATGGCCTGAAGCAGTCGCCTCGGTGCTGGAACCAGGAGATCAGCAGTACGCTTCTCCGTGGCGGCCTCCAGCGCAGCACCGCTGACCCCGCACTGTTCGTCAGCCCGCGAGGTCAGACCTTCGCCGCGGTTCTGGTCTACGTCGACGATCTCCTCATTGCGTCGCCAGACGCGGCAGCCATCCAGCGCGTCAAGGACCTGCTGCACGCCGCCTACCAGATGAAGGATCTCGGGTCTGCCCGAGTCTTCCTGGGCATGGAGCTCGAGCATGATCGCTCCCAGGGCATCCTGCACGTCCACCAGGCTGCCTATGTGCAGACCCTGTCCACTCGCTTCCCCGAGGACTTGCCCCTCGTGCCTAGCGCATCCTCACCCATGTCACCCGATGGCCAGGTGAAGCTGAAAAGTCACGACCCAGCTGTTGTGGGGGAGCCAGTTGATGTGACCACGTATCTGCGGGTCATCGGGTCACTGATGTTTTTGGCGACGACGACGCGTCCAGACATCGCGTTCGCCGTCAACCTCCTGGCCGAGTTCTCTCAGGAGCTGCGTCACCTCCACTTTGAGGCCGCAATCCGAGTACTGCACTATGTCGTCTCGACCCCTCGGTGAGGTCTCATGTTCCGCCGTCAGCCGTCCGTCGTCGCAGTGGGCTACACCGACAGTGAATGGGCTGGCAGTCCAGACGGTAAGAGTCGCACTGGCTGGATTTTTCTGGTCTGGGGCACAGCTGTGTCTTGGCACAGCGGCAAGCAGGGGTGCATTGCACGCAGCACTGCTGAGGCTGAGTACGTGGCCCTTGGCTCAGGCGCGTGTGAGAGTGTGTGGTTGCGTCATCTGCTGTCCGAGTTGCGTCAGTCTGTCGCGTCCATCACATTGCATTGTGACAATGAGAGTGCCATGGCCATCGCCAACAATGACGGTGTGCATTACACACGCACAAAGCACATCAAAGTTGAGTATCACTATGTGCATTCGTTGTTGCATGACGGTAGCATCAGCATCATATGGGTTGAGACTGCACGACAGGTGGCTGACTTCTTGACCAAGGCACTGAAGCGGGACTCGTTCAAGAAGGCTGTGAGTTCAGTCGGCGTGCGTCCGTGAGTTGCTCTCTTTGTCTCTGCCCGCGTCTCTACGTACCTTGGGGGAGTCTTGATGTTGACCGCTTCTCTGTCCGCCCATGTACACTACGCTTGTGAGTCATGGGGGAGTGTTGGTTTTTGCGCTCATTGTCTCTGTTGTGTCCTCCCGGCTTGTGTACATCGGCGTGCAGATGACTGACGGCGAGAATCGACGCTGATGGAGTGTCATCCGGTGGAGCCGACGCACGCTGAGGTCGTCTCGCAGTTCGCTGGAGCCTCCTCTCTCCAGCAACGTGCTTAGCTCCATCGGCAGGCCTCCTCGGCGGTCGTGCTGCCGGCTGTCACTACCACCGCAGTTGTTGTCTGCGTGCGTCCAGCGCGTCCTGTCGTGCTTGTGTCGTCATGCGCTGCCTAGGGTCCCTGTTGCATGCTGCATGGCCTTGTTCGGGAGCATAAACCGTCTTGGGCACTGCCTGGGTTCAGGCTGCCATAACTCCTCGCTACTATTTTTCTAGCTGATTCTGACTGCACGACTGCGCTCGTAGCGTCGGTATTATGGTATGGTCCAGTTTTCAGGCAAAACGGACGACGCCCGGGTTTTGGGCTGTCGGCCGTTTGGCAGGCCTCACCGAGAAAACCTGCCAGCCTGAAATTAGCTATTTTCTGATTGGCTGATGAACTGAATAGCAAGCTCTACAGAGCTGGGGGGGGGCTAGAACTTGGAGGGGTCCCCCATTGCTGTTCATTCTTCATTCCTAATCAGTTACTATCAGTTTTCAGCTGCTTTCTGGCGCTAACTCTGGCGCGCGCATTTCTGAGTAACAAAACCCAGAGCTTCCAGAATTAGACTCTAGAGCAGTAGACTGAGGGGGCAGCTGACTTAAGCAACGAGCGTGGAAGCCCGCACACTGCATCAACAACGCTGCTGCCCCAACCTGCTGCATTCCCCCCTGTGTGTGGGTGCGGGCGAGGTTGGGCTCGCTGCCTGCCCGCTCGCCACCCCGCGAGCACGTCCTTTGCTACTCACCTCTCTCTCGCTCAACACTTCTAATCTGACTCCTCGCTTCTCAAGGATCTATGGCGTTTTGTCTCTAGCATGCTTGGCTCGTGCTCCTCATATCCCTCGCTCTCCCTCCTACCAGGATCCTCTATCCTCTGGTATCAGAGCAGTAGAGAGAGGAGGTATTGAGCTCATGAATCGGGCACTCGATCCTGGTCTGCGGCCAGTCTTCGTCGCCACCACCGCTTCCGCTGCGATTCCTGTCAAGAGAAGCACGTTCGTTGCCGATCTGCCGTGGAGCACCCTCCTACAGCAGCTGCCTACCATCTTGTGGCGGGTAGCATCAGGAGCAACGTGCGGACACCCGCGGGTGTGTCCCTTGTTTGCCCCACGAGTTTGCCCCGTCCGCGGGTGCTGCAAATCTGCAGCTGCCACATCTGCGGCAGTAGCTTGAGCAACAGCAGAGGATGCACTATCTAGCTTGGGCAGTAGCACCATCACGCCCTGAGCTGCAGCCTTATCAGCCGCGACTACGACTGCGATAGCTGCAGCTACGGCGACAACAGCTGCACTCAGAAGTGGGCACTTGTAGCCACTGCTGCCACCGCGTTCTCCTCAATAGCTGTCGCAGATATGCACCCACAGCAGCAGCTCCTTTCACTGCTGCAGGTCTGGTCGTCGCTGCCTAAGCAACCACAGCCACAGCAGCTGCACTCTAAGCGGCCGCAACCAAGGCAGCAGCAGCCAGCTGGAGCCGTAGCTGCTATATTCTAAGCAAATCCACCGTCGCAGCATCCTCAGCCGCAACTACGATTGCGACAGCAGCAACTAGGATGACAGCAGCTGCACTACGTGGTATCCTTAGCCACTGCTGCCGCCGCGTTCTCCTCACCAGTTGCCGCAGATACGCACCCACAGCAGCAGCTCCAGACACTGCATTCTACGTAGCAGCAGCCGGCTCTAAGCAGCAGCCGCTCGCATTCTACGCAGTAGCAGCCGCTCGCATTCTACGCAGCTGCAGCCGCTTGCATTCTACGCAGCAGCAGCCACTCATATCCCAAGAAGCCGCTGGTAGCCGCAACGGGTGGCAGTCTTAGTGCCGTCGTACTGCCGGTGCTGCCTACCGCGCCAACCCTACCACTTCACTGCGCTGGTGGTGCGGCAGCTGTCACGCTGGTGAATCGTGACAGTCGAGGCGCGCTCCCGTCTGGTGAATACTACAGAGAGGGGGTGCTGCCTCGCCGCGAATGTCGTCACAGAGGCATGAGTGGCGACCGGGCATCCGAGTCTGCCTCATCACCAGCTGTGAGAACTTCACGTCACCGTTTGGTAAGCGTCTCTCCAACCCCTTCGTCTGGGGGGGAACACGTCAACCTGGAGGTCACAGGTGCTCAGCTGTACACAGCATTCACAGAGGACATTGTTAGTCTGGTAGGTGCTCTTACACGTACCACTTCGGCCATCATAGACGAAGCTGTAGCGGCTGCAGCTACATTTGTAGCAGCTGCTAGAGCTTCGCGCGCTCCTGCAGCAACCTCGGCCGGGCGCTCCATCGAGGTGTACGCTGAGGCCACAGCCGTCGTTGGCCCCATTGCTGCAGCAGCTGCTGACATAGGCACCCAAATCTCTGCGGCAGCCTCTGCCATTGCATCGGCAACGGCCTCAGCTGCATCCGCTACAGCTGCCGCTGCATCGTCCATCCGCGCTTCCACGTCAGCCGCCGTCACAGCCGCCGCATCTGCACCATCTGCTGGCTCCAGCTTCGTTGCTGCGGCTATTTCTGTTGCAGCCGTCTTCATCACCCTCGGTGCTGCCTTCACCACTGGGGCTCTCGCTCTCGTGGTTCCAGCCACATCTACAGTTGCCATCCTTTCTGCAGCAACCGCAGCAGCAGTTCCACATCTACTTGCTTTCCTGCACAACCCGTGCTCTTGACTCCCTTGCTGCGCACTGTACCTGCTTGCGTTCTTTTCTTGCCCTCTGTGCGGTGGTTTGTCCTGTCTGACTTGGGGTGGGCTGTCCTGCACCATTTCTATCCTTTGCCTCAGGCAACCCCATTTTTCCCACGCCCACTGGGGCTGGAGAAACTCTGCCAAAATCTGTCCGGCAGAGCCCGCACGTCGTCACCATGCCCGGTGACGACGAGTCAGTCATAGCGATCCTTCAGCGCCAGCTGGCCTTCCCTCGCGAGGCCCAACAAGAGGCTAAGGATTGTCTTAAGCTTGCTGAGGACAACCGTGCTGATTTTGCTGATGAAGTGGCCGCTATTGTCCTTCGCCGCCTCCCCACTACGTCTGCTGTTTCCTCTTCCGGCGCTAACTCCGATCCTCCAGCGGTCACCCCTTCTGCCTCCAGCACCTCTGCTGTTGCGCACATTGCCACCACTGTTTCCACTCTGCCTGCGCCTCGCCAGCATGACTTTTTTTCTCAGCCACTTGCGCTTACCTCTTCACTCACCTTCTCCTCTTGGGAAGTGCGTTTCAGTGCCTGGGCTCAGGGAGAGCAGCTGTGGGAGTACTACTCCCCTGCTGTTGCCTCCTTCACCCACTTGCCATCGAGTCCGCCCGTGCTGTCCGCGCTCTCATCGCCTATGCACCTGAGTCGCTGATTGATGACGTTGGCACCTTCAACGCTGACCCTGCTGCCCAGCGCCCTGCTGACCCCATTGGCGCATACGCCATGCTGCGTCGCCATACCACCGTCACTGGCCAAGCCGCTCAGAGTGCGCTTACGGTCCAGTTCAACACGCTCCTCATGCAAACTGATGAGACCGCTGATGCCTATTGGGCTCGGGGTCTCAAGCTCCTTCGTGAGCTTGATGACACAGCACCTGGCCAAGTCTCCGCCGTTCTGACCATGGTCAACGGTCTCATTCCTGAGCTGTCCGATCTCCTTCACGACGTCAAAGCTGATGAGCTGCAGCGCCTTGCCTCGCAGCCAGTCCCGCCCAAGTCGCCCCGTGGGATTGGTGCGCTTTGGGATTTCACATCCGAGCGCCTTGCTGCTTGGTGGAATAGCTTGCAGAACAAGCGTCTCCATCGCTCTGCCGTCACAGGTGTCGTTGCACTCACCACTGCTACTACACCCCCCTCCTCTGCTGCATCTTCCTCCGCCTCCGCCGCTTCTCTCTCGTCCTCGACAGCCTCTGCCCTTGCTTCCCAGGGTCGTGGATAGGGCAAGGGGAAGGGCAAGGGCAAGGGCAAGGGCAAGGGCAAGGACAAGGGTGCTACTGCCTCCTCGCGTGTTCCAGGCAACGTCGTGTGTTGGAACTGTGGCTCGACCGAGCATTCTGCTCGAACTTACCCCGCTCCACCGGATGACCTCCGCCTTGCCCGGGCGATGCGCGCTCACTGGGCGCGCACCTCCAGCTCCTCCTCTGCACCCTCGCCCTCATGTGCCGGTGCCCCATTGCACTCCTCCACCCCTCTTCAGGCTCAGGCTCACGCCGCCTCTGGTGTGCCATTTCCTCCGGTGCCTGGCCCCTACCCCTGGGGTTGGCCACCTCCTTATGGTGCACCTGCGTATGCTGGTCCCCCGTCATCAGCCTACACCGCGCCGCCGTGGTTCCCTTCTTCCTCCGGCACGTCTACTCCAGCTCCGCCTGCCTCTATGGATGGTGATCGCGGGGATCGCGAGCGCCATCTTGAGCAGTCACTCCTTCAGCTCCTTCGCCTTCGCGATCAGGGAGGTGAGGGTGTTGCACCGCTGGCCAGAGGTCTTGTGTGTCAGACTGACAGTGTCCTCCATGGAGGTCCTTCCGGTCATGTCCTTGGTGCTTTGTGTACGTCTATAATGTGGATTGAGCGTTGGCAGTCTGACTTCCTTCCTCGTGGTCTCTCCCTTTGTACCCTGACTTCGTCTTCCGTTGGCACTGTCGCAACGTTGAGTGTGCTGCCTCCCGTGCGTGTGTCCAGTGGACTCTGGGTCCTCGACTCTGGGGCAACCCACCACATGACGTCAGTGCGTTCCTCGTTTGTCTTGTTAGGCCCTGTCGGTTCTGTCCGTTTTGTTCGTACTGGGTCTGGTCAGTTGCTTCCGGTTCAGGGTGTGGGCGTCGTGCGTTTTGTCGGACCCAGTGGTGCCCTGTATCTGCCTGACGTCCTGTATGTGCCTTCGTTAGAACTCAGCCTGCTGTCTGTGCCATCCCTAGATGATCAAGGTATGGACTTCACTGCCAGCCGTGGTGTGGGCACTGTCTGTCTCCGTTCCTCTGCCCATGCTGTCCTTCGTGGTGTGAAGTGTGGCAGGCTCTATCGTGTTCCCTTGCACGCCCCCTCCGCCCCTGTTGTCGGCGTCGCTCTTGCTCACGTTGTACCCTCTCTTGCTCCTGACCTCATTTGTCTCTTGCATCGTCGCCTTGGCCATGTCCATACCGATGCTATTCACAGCATGCTGCGTCTCTAGCTTGCTCTTGGCCTCTTGCCTTCTACATTCTCTGCCCCTTGTCCTGCTGATTGTCTTGACTGTGTCCAAGGGAAGATGCATCGCTCTCCTTTCTTTCCTTCCGAGTCTCACTCTGAACACCCTCTTGACCGTGTTCATGAGGATGTCATGGGGCCTTTGCCTCATGACCTTCTTGGTGACGTGGGTCGCTATGTCTTGTGCCTTACCGATGATTTCTCTCGCTTTTGTTGGGTGTTCGCTCTTTGCTAGAAGAGCGACGTTTGTTCTGCCATCGAATCGTGGCTTGTTCAGGCTGAGCGTGCATGTCAACGGTCGTTGCGCATCTTGTGCAGCGACCGTGGTGGTGAATTCCTTGGTCCCACCGCTTGTCTCCTTGAGTCTCGTGGGGTGTGTCTGGAGACGTCCGTTCCTTACACACCCCAACAAAACGGTGTCTCTGAACGTTGGAACCGGAAACTTGCCGACGGTGCCCGCACACTTTTGTTTGAGTTCGGTCTGCCGCCGCTCTTTGCTTTCGAAGCCATGTGCTACATGACATGGGTCTAGAACCGTGTACCCCACGGTCCCTTACCCTGCACTATAACACCCTTTGAACCCTGGCATGGTCATCGAGCCGATCTCCATCTTGCTCGGGTTTGGGGTAGCATTGCTTTTGTCTGGCTTCCTGAGGATCTCCGTGATGGAAAACTGTCCCCTTGCGGTCGTCTGTGCCCCTTTCTCGGGGTATCCGCGCAGTCTAAAGCCTGGCGTTTCTGGGACCCTGTTTGTCAGCGTATTGTCGAGTCTCGTGATGCTTTGTTCTTTGAGTCCGTCTTCCTTCGTGATCTTGGTCGCCTGTCCCCTGACTCCTCCCTCCTCCCTCTCTCACGGCTGAGGGGGGATGTCGATCCTGCCGGTTCGGCAGTCCCTGTTGCCGCACCGCGGCTTGCACCCTCGTTGCTGTCCTCGTCGTCAGGGCCTGTCCCTACCTGCTCTGTGCCCTCTTCCTCTGACGTGTCATCCAGCCCCTCTGACGTACCATCGTCTCCGGTCACTGACTCTGCCCAGTCTGTCTCGTCTCCCGCTGTCCCGTCCAGTCCAGGCACGCCTCCCGTTGCCCCTTCACCTGTGTCCTCTACCGTCCGAGTGCCTGCCTCGCCTCCGCACGTTCCCACTGGCTCTGCTCCTGTCTCGCCCTTCTTCCGCAGAGGGCGTCTTCGTGCCTTACCCCATCGCTTTAACACCTCCACGACCGAGGCACGCCCTCCTCCGTCTCAGCCTGCGTCTCAGCCTGCCCACTTGCCTGTTCTTCCCACTAGCATGGATGCGCTGGGCTTGGCTACTGGGGTCGTCCATCCCAGTTCCGCCCTCAGCTACGCGCTCCTTGCCTCTGAGCATGAGTGGGCCTTGGAAGCTGCTGTCTTTAGCAGCATTGCGGAGTGTCACGCCAATTCTCTGTGAACTTCCTGGCCCAATTCTCTCAGGCTCCCCGAGCCGGGCACATGGAGGCTGCTTTGCGCGTTGTCAGATACGCTCTCTCCACTGCCCGCACTGGATTGTGCTATCGTGCACAACCATCCATCGTCGTGGATGGATATACAGACATCGATTGGGCACATGACACGGACACACGCAACCGAACAGGGTACATCTTCCTAGTTGGAGGGACCGCTGTGTCGTGGAAGAGTGGTAAGCAGGGTTGTGTGGCCCACAGCTCCAGTGAGGTTGAGTATGTTGCTCTCGGCGCAGGCACTTGCAAGAGTGTATAGTTGTGTTGCTTGCTACAGCAACTGCGCGTCCCCATCCGCTGCATCACATTGCACTGTGACAACCAAAGTACTAAGGCAAGTGCTGAACATGATGGCATGCATCACACACGCACGAAACACATCACTGTTGAGCATCATTTTGTGCGTGAGCGCATTGCTGCAGGTGATGTCCAGGTCGTCTGGGTTGATACACGACAGCAGCGAGCAGACTTCTTGATGAAGGCACTCAGCAGTAAAGTCTTTAAGGCGGCCGTACATGCTGTTGGGTTGTTGTGTCCACGTGTTGATCCTGGGTGAATGGCTGTTCTACGTACGTGTACACCTGTATGTCACCCCGTGTGACACTCATTTGTGATTGTGAGTTCGTGTCGCTGTGCGTCGGCTATGGGTCATGGGGGAGTGTTAGTTTGTGTCCCACAAACTTGTTGTGACCTCTGGCCTCACTGCACACTCATCACACTGACGCAGGTGATTGATGCTGAAGTGACACCGGCGCTGAAGTCACCGCCCACGTGGTGCCGGCTCCTGAGGAGATCGTCCAGAGCCACATGCACAGGATGCGTCTGGGTTATTTCTAGCATATGCTTGCATAAACTGAGTGATTTTTGACACTAGGTTTCCTAGTGGGACTGTGTGAGCGTCGTGTCCGGGTTGTTTCCCGGGTTTGCTAGGTTACAAGTGAGAGGATAATGCGTGGGTGAGATTCGAGGTTCGAATCCCCCTTGTGCGTGGGTGCGAGCGAGGTTGGGCTCACTGCCTGCCCGCTCGCCACCCCGTAAGCACATCCTTTGCTACTCACCTCTCTCTCGCTCAACACTTCTAATCTGACTCCTCGCTTCTCAAGGATCTATGGCGTTTTGTCTCTAGCATGCTTGGCTCGTGCTCCTCATGACCCTCGCTCTGCCTCCTACCAGGATCCTCTATCCTCATGTGTGTGCAATGTAAGAAGGCAAAATTTGGCTAAGTCTGGAACGCATAATATGAAAGAACAAGGAGAGAGTACAAATGAGCCCCTATGTAGGGGCACCGGCAGCTAGCCGCATCGGGCCCCGTCACCCCGCTGAACCCAAACGAGTCAGCGAGGAGAATACGGTACGTACACCACGATAAAAATCAACGGTGGTCTCCTTGAGGCACCGGAACAGCTCTCCAAGTGCCCGGGTCTCGACCACCGAAAAAATACGAGCAGTGCTAGAAAATCTCGGAATCAGCATCCAGATATCACGCACGGCTTTCCAAACATCGGAAGCACTACTACAGCCACGGGGTCTCCTCATGGCACCGGTACTGTCTGTTGGTTTGTGTCCCACAGATTTGTTGTGACCTCTGGCCTCGCTCCACACTCATCTCATTGACGCAGGTGATTGATGCTGGAGTGGCACCTGCGAGAGTGTATGGCTATGTCGCTTGCTGCAACAATTGCGCGTCCCCATCCGCTACATCATGTTGCGCTGTGACAACCAAAGCACCAAGGTAATTGCTGAACACGATGACACGCATCACACACGCACGAAGCACATCAATTTCAAGCATCATTTTTTGCGTGAGCGTATTGCTGCAGGTGATATCCGGGTCGTCTGGGTCGATACACGACAGCAGCAAGCTAATTTCCTGACGAAGGCACTCAGCAGTAACGTCTTCAAGGCACCTGTGCATGCTGTTGGGCTGTTGTGTCCACGTGGTGATTCGAGGTGAATGATTGTTCCTAGTGCATGTACAGTTTTAATTCACTCATTGTGATACGTGTTTGTGCCTATGAGTTTGTGCCACTCTGTGTCGGCTTTGGGTCATGGGGGAGTGTTGGCTTGTGTCCCACAGATTTGTTGTGACCTCTGGCCTCGCTGCACTCATCTCATTGACGCAGGTGATTGATGCTGGAGTGACACTGGCGCTGACGCCACCGCTCGTGTGGTGCCAACCCATGATTATGCAGACTATCCAAAGCCACACTCATTGTGCTTGCGTTAGAGTGGCCTCTAGCACGTGCCTCCATGACCTGATTTATCGTTGACACTAGGATACCTGATGTGACTGGAGTGTATGTCCGGGTTGTGGTTTCCGGGTTTGGTATGTTGCATGCGTGCAGGTTATTTCATATGTGAGATCCGGGTTCGGATCTCACTTGGCGCGGGTGCGAGCGAGGCTGGGCTCACTGTCCGCCCGCTCGCCACCCCACTGCCTGCTGCTCGCTACGACCTAACCCCTCTGTAGCTTGTTCCTTGTTACTTCTTTACCTCTCGAGCGAAAACCTGATCCATGGCGTCAACCTTCTCTTAGTGCGCCATGCATCTATGTCTCACACTCTCTCACACACGCTAAGCTCTACGTTTCACACAGTCCACCGGATGCACGGGTCTCAACCCACCGAGAAAACTCTACTAGCTCCCGACAAGCCAACAGGACTACCGGAACGCATCGACCACGTCTCGTTGACGCTGTCGTAGGTGCTCGAGAAGTCTCGGGACACTACGAAGGCCCGTCTTGTGGTTACGCTCTCCTCCACCCTATACCACGAACGTGGCATATATGGGTATTCCATCGGCGTCGGTCATGACGGGTGGAAGCCACACAAACCAACACTCCCCCTGGCTGACATGGTCGTCAACGCTAAAACATACAAATAAGCTGAGGTACTTAACAACAGTGTATGAAAAACCACGGTCTACACCGGTCAACTACACACACACATACACACACACACACACACACACACACACACAC
>SZWC01015812.1:28532-43320 GCA_023375785.1 Penium margaritaceum | reverse complement strand
AAGCCATGTGATGGCTAAAACATGAGAGATACATTGAGAGATGCATGCACCACATACGCTCGTGGTCGATGTGGTTTGTGATTCTTGCACCTTGCATGCAATGCTTGTTGTCTCGTTATTGCCCGGGTTGCTGATCCTGCGGGGCCACACATTCAGTCACTTTGAGGTGTGAGAAACCACGGCAGCCTTTTGGCCGACTGGTTTGGTTCGACTCCGAGGAGGCGACTGGGCCCCACTTTGAACTCTTCGAGTGGGTGGCCCAGTCAACCGCGGCTAAGAGTTCACTGGCTCCTTACTCTTGTTACTCACTCTCGCTACTCAACTAAGCAGTTTTTTCACCAATCTCTTGTTCCGCCATGACTGTGGTTGTTGTAAGAGTTGAGTCAGCATAGTAGTGAGGGTATGTCGGCACTGTGTCGCTCCCTACTGGTATTAGAGCTGAAGGGAGAGAACCCTCCGTTCAAAAGATCCATGGTGGACTGTGGTCCGTCGCCCGCAACGTCCACAGTTGCACAATCGCGGATGCACGTGACACCTCTGCCCTTCAAGTGCCTCTCATCTCCGCTCTGCTGTCCAGCAGCCTCCTGCTGCAGCTGACTCGTCCCACGGCACCAGAACCTTGCTGCCTTGCTGCTCGGCGCTGTCCCTACCACTGCACTCTCGCAATGGCCAGCTGCACTCCCCGCAAGTGTAGGTTAGCAGTTCGTTGCTTCAGGCTTCTTAGTGAGCAGCTACACATTGCTACTGGCAGGCGGTCTCACAGAGGTACTGATTCCCACATTTCTCAGCACATGTACTTCCTCTGGTCTACTGTGTCTCGAACAGCTCCGGAGCCCAGCAGACCCTTCTGTCCTGCGCCCTATTCCTCTCTCTCTTGTGCAACAGCAGCCGCATCTTCGGCCTCGGCTGTAATCCTGCAGCACTGCTCTTCGTGCCTCTAGGTTTTCAGCATCTCAGCAGCACCATGGTGCTCCTGACTGCAGTCTCACGGCTCTCTTGCCACGGCTGATCATCTCTCAACAGCTCCGTAGGTCCCCAAATTCTCTGCCCTGCAATCCTCTTCTCTCTCATCTGAGACAGCAGCAGCATCATCGGCCGCCTCTGCGGCCTCACTTGCAACCCTGGCTGCACCACCGAACATCGGAGCGGCCCCTTCGTGTGCAAAGGGGGCTCGTGATCGCTCACGCCTCGACGAGCTTGTAGACCGCCATGAGGAGGAGGCAGATATTGCAGCGTGGGCGCGCCTTTGTCGCTGTTGTGACTGCCCTGGATACCACCCCGGGGAAGACTACGACCCCACACAAGATGAGGCGCGTGAAGACGCTGTACTGTACGCGGCCTACTGCTATTCAGCCTCGGATGACTCATCGACCATTCAAAACGCACAAACTATGGGGCCTTCGCGTGAATGACTTCATCCTGCATCTCCGGTAAGATCTCCCATCTCCCCTAGGCCGCGTCGGCAGAGTTAGCACACTGCTCAAGGCGCTGCAGCTTTGCATACAACGGCAGCCCCAACAGAGCAGACTGAGGCAGCTTCGAGTTGTGCAGCGTCCCCTGCCGCGCCTCAAGCTGCTCCTACGTCATCTGGACCCGATATCCTAACTGCCCTGGAAGCGACACTTGTCTCATGTGCTGTTGTCACTTCTACTTTTGCTGCAATAGCGCATGCTACACGTGCACCTGCTAGTACGGCTGCTGGCAGGGCTGTTGAGACCTATACAGTAGCAGCCTCTGATCAGGGCCCCCTTGCCGCTGTTGCAGTCAACATTACCACACAAGTAGCAGCAACAGCTAGCACAGTCAGAGCAGCAGTAACCTCAGCAGTCACTGCCCTCTCCAGCGCCGTCGCCTCCATACAGGTTTCCACTTCCCACGTGTCTTCTACTGCAACATCCTCTTCATGTAGTTCTCAGATCTGTGTCGCGATCACAATAGCAGCTGTCTTCTCCACCCTCACAGGTGCTGCACTCGCCGGGGTTGCGTTTCTCATTGTCACCACTTCATCCTCAGTGACAGTTCTTGTTGCTTCTGCGACATCTGCATTGCCACCGCTGTTTGCTTTTCTGCATTAGCATTGGTAAGCTTCGACACCCTACTGCTTGGACACTTCTCCTGCTTCCACCCTCTTTCTCTCCTCTTGTGGCCGTGCTCCTTTGTTCACTCTGTCTTGCAGCTCCACGCAGCAGTTCGTTGCTTCATTCTTCCTTAATTCACACGCCCACTGGGGCAAGAGAAACTCTGATATTTTTTTTTTGAGTGATTCTCACTCATCATGCCTGTCGACGATGACCAGTATGCAACATTAAAGGAAGAACTCTGCAAAGAGCGTGCTGCCCTTCAAGCACCCCTCACTGCACAGCGTGTTGTAGAAGAAAAGTTCCGCATGGAACATGGCGATCAGGATACTTCCGCCGATCACATTGCTGATCTCGTGCTTAACTGCCTGCAACCTGTATTGCGCACTACACCTACTGCGTCAGCCGCTGCTGACATTGCTGCTGTATTCTCCACCTCCTCTGCTTCCGCTTCCAACACCTCTGGCTCTCTTTCCTGCAACTCACTTGCTGTTGCTGCAACAGCTGGAGCCGCCGCAGCTAAGGCTATCACACATCCCTCGCTGCACAAACCTGACAATGATTTAGTGCCACCACACTTCACCCCTAACCTGCCTTTCACTTCATGGAAAGTTCGCTTCAGTGCTTGGGCACAAGGTGAGCAGCTCTGGGAGTACTATCATGTGCCCAACACCGCTCCTAATCCTTCCTTAGTACCCTCTGACTCTGAGTCTGCGTGGGCTGTGCATGCTCTCATTTGCGATGGACCCGATAATCTCACTGATGAGATTGGATCCTATAACGCTGAAACTGCACGTCGCACCCCTGCCAACGCTGTCGGTGCCTATGCTCTCATTAAGGGCCACACGACTGTCACTGGGCATGCCGCACAGAGTGTCCTCACTGTGCAGTTCAACACGCTCTCCATGGGTGCAGACAAGACTGCGGATGCCTACTCGGCCCGCAGCCTTCGTCTCTTGAAGGATCTTGGTAAGGCAGCTCCTGGCAAACTACCTGCTGTTCTCTCCATTGTGAATGGACTCATTCTTGAACTCTCTGACATCTTCAGAGAGGTGAAGGCCTTTGAGCTTGAGAGGCTTGCAGCAGAGCCAGTTCCTTCTAACTCTCAACCAAGGATTGGAGGCCTTTAGGAATTCACCTCCCAACACCTTAGTGATTGGTGGAGTGCGCTCCAAAACAAACGGATTCACCATGCAGCAGTTGCGGTTGCCACCATTGCACTGCCCTCCAAATCATCCTCCTCTACCTCCTCCTCCTCCTCTCCCTCTACGTCGGCCACAACTCTACTCAACCAAGGTGGGGGGGCCGGGGGCCGTGGTCGGAGCCGGGGTAGGGCAGCGGCAACTCGGGCTCTGGTATCCAATGCGGCCGTGGCAAAGCCAATGGCTCTAACAACACTCCCAGCACTGTCACGTGCTGGAATTGCTGCTCCGTTGGCCACTCAGCACCCAAGTGCCCATCACCACCAGACAACGATCGCCTGGCCTCCTCCATGCGTGCGCACTAGGCGCGCTCCTCGGGTGGCTCTGGTGGCACCTCTCGCACGTCCTCATTCGCTCCTTCCTCTACACCTTCCAGCAGGGCAGCATTCGTTGTTACCGACGCTGCCGTGTACAACACCGCTGCTTCTCCACCTTTTCTCCTTTACCCCTGGGGTTGGCCCCCGGGGTATGGTGGGCCCATCTTCTATAGCCTGCCATCCGTTGCCTACTCTCCACCCAGATGGGCGTCGCCATCTTATCGCCCATCCTCTGCGGTGGTGATCATGCCGGACCCTCATGACGACAAGCGCTAGTTGGACGCATCACTATCTTATGTTGTACATCAGCGCCATCTTCGTGATCAGGGAGGTGAGAGTGAAGGCTCTGGGTCGGAGCCTCTTGCGTGTGTTGCTGATGGGGTGTTACGTGGTTGTTTGTCCGGTCATGTTCTCGATTGCCAGCCCCCCAATGTCTCGTGGATTGAAGAGTGGCAGTCTGTACGTTTGCCTCATTGCCTTGTAGCCTGTGGTCAGCACTTCTCTCGTCATGCAGCTATTGCCGCAGTGAGTCGCAATCCTTCCACTGTTTGTGCGTCGGGTGGCTTCTGGATCCTTGATTCAGGTGCCACCCACCACATGACCTCGTCGCGCATGTCCTTTGTCTCCCTTGGTCATGTTGGCTCTGTCCGCTTTGTTCGCACTGGCTCCGGCCAACTGCTCCCAGTCCAAGGGGTTGGTGTTGTACGCTTTGTTGGCCCAGGGGATGAACTGTTGTTGCCAGATGTCCTATACGTTCCATCGCCAGAGCTGAGTTTGCTCTCTATCACGACACTCGACGAAAAGGGCATGGACTTCTCGTCCAGTCATGGCATTGCCTCTGTTTCTCACCGCACATCCGGTCGCATCCTCTTGCAAGGCACACGCTGTGATCGTCTATTCCATGTTCCTACATTTGCACCGTCTCCTACCATCGCTGCCCAAGTGCATGTCGCACACTCTCTCTCACCCTCTCATGCACAACTGCTGCACCGTTGCCTGTGCCACATCCATACCACAGCCATTGACAGCCTGCTTCAAGTTCTCCCCGCTGATGGCCTTGACACTACCACGTTCCTTGCTCCCTGTCCCCCTGACCGTCTTGACTGTGCTCAGGGCTAGATGCATCGGTCCCCATTCAGCACCTCAGAGTCTTGCACTTCTCACCCTCTTGACTTGTTGCACGCTGATGTCATGGGTCCCCTCTCTCATGACTCTCTTGGAGGTGTTTGACGCTACGTACTTTGTCTCACAGATGATTTTTCTCGCATGCGTTGGGTCTTTTCTCTCAAACAAAAGAGTCACGTTTGCTCCACCCTTGAATCCTGGCTTCCGCAGGCTAAAGTCGCGTGTAGTCGTCGTCTTCGTGTCTTTTGTTATGACCATGGCGGTGAATTCATTGGTCCCACCTCTCGCTTTCTTTCCTCTCGTGGTGTGACTGTCAAAACCACTGCTCCCTACACACCCCAACAAAACGGTGTTTCTGAGCGATGGAACCAGACGCTTCCTGATGGAGTTCGCACTCTCCTCACTGCCTCAGACCTTTCACCCTTGTTCTCTTTTGAAGCCATGTCGTGGGTCTGGAACCGTGTCCCGCACGGTCCCCTCCCACGCCATGTTACTCCATTTGAACGCTGGTTTGGTCGTCGTGCAGACCTCCGCCTCGCTCGTGTCTGGGGCTGTGTTGCCGCCGTGTGGCTTCCCGAGGACCTTTGTGACGGCAAACTTAGTCCTCGTGCTCGCTTGTGCACCTTTCTTGAGGTCTCCGCCATGTCCAAAGCCTGGCGCTTCTGGGACCCCGATCGTGCACGCGTTGTTGAGTCTCGTAATGCCCTCTTTTTTGAGGACGTCTTTCCTTAAGACATGTCCCATGTCGCTTCACCCACTTCCTTGTCCTCGCTCCGTCGGCTTGAGGGGGGTGGTTCTCTTCCAGCCTTCGTTCGCGCCGACCCTTCCCCTATTGCCACGGCACCTTCCACTTCAGACCCACCTGATGTGTCCCTTTCTGACACTCTCAGCACTCCGCCTCCATCCTCTGATCCTTCCATAGTGTCCTCCCCTTCTTCTTCCCCTCAGTCGGTGTTGGTGCCTCTCAGTGATCCACCACTGTCTGCTGATGCCGTGGCACAGTCGTCTCCCCGCACTGTGTCTGATTCATCTCCACAGCCAGTCATTCTCTCGTCACCTGTGGTCTCTGGTGAGACGATCTCACCGCCTGTCACAGATGTGCTCCCGGCTATATCTGAGCCCTACACTCATGGGGGGCGGCTGCGCCCACTTCCACAGCACTCGGCCACATGGTCTGCTCAGCCCTCTCAGTGTCGCACTCGCTCTAGTGTCCCTCCCACTGCAACTGGCTCCACCGCCGGACCAACTAGTCTTGATGCACTTGGTCTTGCGGTGAGCATGGTCCAACCTAACTCTGCAGTGGGCTATGCACTGGTCGCTCATGAGTTCCACTGTGCGTTGGATGTTTCAGTTGCCAGCTATGTCGCCGCATGCTTTGCGGCCGGTGGTCTTCCCTCACTTTCTGTTAAGCCCACTACAGTGCGCCAGGCAAGAGAGGCAGCTTATGCAGACCTCTGGGAAAAGGCCATGCAGGAGGAGCTCACAACCCTGAATGAGCATGAGGTCTTCGAGCTTATTGACCTCCCCCTTGGCCGCAAGACAGTTTCAGCTTGCTGGGTGCTTCGACGTAAGTTGAAGCCTGATGGGACTGTCGACGGGTACAAGGCATGACTCACTGCCAAGGGATTTTCCCAGATCCCTGGCATCGATTTTGACAAGACGTTTGCACCTGTGGGATGTTACACCACAGCTCGAGCTCTCTTGAGCCTGGTCGTCCAGCACGACTGGGAGATGGAACAGATGGACGTCAACGATGCATTCTTGCATGGACGCCTTGATGAGGAGATCTACATGGTGCAACCTTCAGGGTTCATGGATGGCACGAACAAGGTCTGGCGGTTGCGTAAAGCCCTCTACGGGCTCAAGCAGTCCCCTCGCTGTTGGAACGTGGAGATCTCGGCCACCATTGAGAAGGGCGGCTACCGCCGGAGCATAGTTGACCCTGCGCTCTTTCTGAGTGCACCGTCGCAGCCCTTGGTTGCAGTCTTGGTCTACGTGGATGACCTCCTAATTGTGTCACCCAGTCCCTCTGTAGTCCAGTCGGTGAAAGACCTTTTGCAGTCCACCTACAAAATGAAAGAATTGGGTCCTGCTCGGGTGTTCCTGGGGATGGAGCTTGAGCGGGACCGTCAACGCCGGACACTGCATGTTCATCAGACTGCCTTCATTTGTAGCCTCAGGGAGCGTTTCTCATCCATGCTTGCTGACACCCCCATTGCGTCAACACCCATGAAACCAGCTGGAAAGCATCTTCTGAAGTCACTCGACGTGGCTCAGCTGGGGGAGACTGTCGATGTTACCGACTACCTCAGTGTGATTGGGTCCCTCATGTACCTTACCACCACCACTAGAGCGGATGTGGCCTTTGCGGTCAACTTCCTGGCTCAGTTTTCCCCGCAACCTCGACAGAAGCACCTCAAGGCTGCACTGCGTGTCGTTCGCTATGCACTGTCCACTGCGCGTGTGGAACTGTGCTACAGATCACAACCCTCTGTGGTGATTGATGGCTACACTGATAGTGACTGGGCCCACGATGCAGATGCTCGTAGTCGCACTGGTTACATCTTTCTTGTGGGTGGAACCGCCATCTCGTGGAAAAGCGATAAGCAAGGTTGTGTTGCTCATAGCTCCAGTGAGGCTGAGTACGTTGCCCTTGATGCAGGTACGTGTGAGAGTGTCTAGCTTTCTTGTTTGCTGCAGCAGCTGCGCGTGCCCATGTGCTGCATCACGTTGCGCTGCGACAATAAAAGCACCAAGGCAATTTCTGAGCATGATGGCTTGCATCATTCCCGCACAAAACACATCAATATTGAGCATTTCTTTGTACGTGAGCGCATTGCCGCAGGAGAGGTCCAGGTCGTCTGGGTTGACACACGTTAGCAGCGTGCAGACTTCTTACCAAAGCTCTGAACAGTGGAATATTCAAGGCAGCTGTGGATGCAGTCGGCTTGTTGCGTGCACGCAATGCTCCTGGCTGAACTAACACCCTTTGTCTGCCTCTTGTACTGTGCTCCTTTGTGTGGTGTATGGGCTGTTCGTCTGTGGGTCATGGGGGAGTGTTAGTTTGTTTGTCGAACACGCAAGTGACCTCTTGACTTCTTCCATTCACACACAAACACCATTCCTGCAAGAGACTGAGTATGACAGAAGCTATGGAGCCATGCATCACTGGCGTCTCTGCCGGGTGCAAGATCGTTGGGCTCAACCATGCTCAGCTCTGATGGAGGTGATATCTTACTGCTTCAAACATTTGGTGATAAGCCATGTGATGGCTAGAACATGAGAGATACATTGAGAGATGCATGCACCACATACGTTTGTGGTCGATGTGGTTTGTGATTCGTGCACCTTGCATGCAATGCTTGTTGTCTCGTTATTGCCCGGGTTGCTGATCCTGCGGCGCCACACACTCACTCACTTTGAGGTGTGAGAAACCACGGCGGCCTTTTGGCCGACGGGTTTGGTTCAACTCCGGGGTGGCAACTGGGCCCCACTTCGAACTCTTCGAGTGGGTGGCCCAGTCAATCGCGGCTAAGAGGTCACTGGCTCCTTACTCTTGTTACTCACTCTCGCTACTCAACTAAGCACGTTTTTTTCACCAATCTCTTGTTCCGCCATGACTGTGGTTGCTGTAAGAGTTGAGTCAGCGCAATAGTGAGGGTATGTTGGCACTCTGCCGCTCCCTACACACACAACACCCCCCCTGGGCAGATGAACCTTGCAATGATATCGTTGATGGAGATGTTGATGCCGTAGTTGAACAGATCCTGGGCGATGAATCATGTGGTCTCTCAATCATGCGGAGATTGCTCCCCCTGTCACATACGAGTGGGCTCTTACCCTCAAAGACGAAGTGGTGTTTCCGGCTACGACTCCTCACGTCGCCCCTGCATCACATGGAGTGTACCAGTCCTCGCATGACTGCCAACGATCCCAACTCAGAGTCTCTCCTCTCTCCGCTCTACTGCGATGCATCTGTGTACGCCGGAGGAAAGGGAATGGGAGAGCAGCACGCGAGCGTGGATGAAGTGGTGGAGCTGGCCTCCGAGGCGGGATAGAGCACCCTATGGTACAGGGGTGTACCGCCAGAAGAGAAGGGTTCAGGCAACGAACTGGATCACCACTCATGAACAAAGGTGATGATGGAGTAACTGAGTTGGGTGGATGAAGGTGCGTGATGGCAGCAGCAGGAAGAACAATGACGGAGTCGAACGGAACAATGATGGTGGAAACTGAAGGCGTTCTCAGCTCTCTCGTGGTAGTGTCACCATCGGACGTCATACTCAGAGCTAGTACATGATCCTCCCTGAGTATGGGTGTGCGAGATCTTGGCAGTGGGAAGGTCGTGTCGATAGTTCTCGTGCTCCCCTGCTCTGAGAATCGCTCATGCGGTGCCATCATCTCCCACTACAGCATCAATACACGCTCCTGCAGCTCAACGTAATCTGCCTCGGACATGTGGAGGTGGCCCATGTCTGCCTCGCGTAGGATAAACTCTGCCTCACAGGATGCAGCACTTGGAGAGTGTAGAACTCATGAGTACAGCTCCATCTGCATCTCTGCTGCTGAAGACGATGGAGCTGATGCTACTACCTCCACTTGGGGGTCAACCAAACTCGCAATGTGCTGAGACACTGGAATATCGGATGCAGCTTCAGGTGTCACATCCACACCACAACTCGTGTCTGTCATGTTAGGAGTAATGAGCGGTCGTACGCTGAGAGAAGAAAAAGGAGGAGTCGTCAGAGTCTTTGGAGCATGCAAAAATGTCATCCGTGGAGGTATTGCCACTCTCAGCATCAATGTGATCAGCAGGGTCACCAACATGTCAACAGGAGAGGGCAGAACTTAGCTCCTATGACAAGGTAACTCCATCCGCGTGTACAGATCTACTCCACTGTCCTTGACTGCGGCCGTAGTGGACACAAGTGTGCAGGACTCCGGCTCGACGATGCCCGTCAAGGCGACCAGCAAGCGCAGATGGCGCTCATGCACCGTCTCGTCGGGAAGGCTGGTCACTGCCACTTGCTCGATAATGGAGTGAGGACCACCATCTGACTCCGCCATGTGTGTCGTTGCTTCATTGTGTGTACGGGAACCCGTAGACGGGAACATGGGTGACTCCTCACGCTGAAGCTGGTCCTCAGGTAGCGCAGATTACACGGTGGAGCCTGCTATGGCTGCTGCAACACATGTTCTAGTGAAATCTCTCATAACTGCTGCTCTCAAGAATGCCTCAACCTCCAAAAGACCAGCCGACCGACTTTGCCCATGCACTACAACCACAGTCGGGCTGGTGTGAGTCTCGTGCGCCAACGCCCCCAGAAATCCGTATGGGGCATCCCGATCCGCACGATACTCCTCTACCACCACCAGGCCGCTATTGGCCGGAGTCGCGGGCGACACGGCCCAGGCACGCTAGACCTGCAGTCCTCCAGATGCAACCTCATGCTAAAGAACGTTTGGCACCTGCCCCATCGTAGATGTCGACCTCGATGACATGCACATCCAAAGAAATCCAACTTCCGCTGGACTGGTGTGAGCCTGCTACACACTCTCCCCCAAAAGGCCGGTAGATGCATCCCGATCTGTACGGGACTCTTGTGCTACTGACGGGCCGCCACTGGTCGGAGCTGCGAGTGGCACCGCCCAGGGAGGCCGTGCCTTTGCTCCTCCTGATGTAACTTGCTGCTGTGGAAGATATGGATCCAGCTTGGACATGGAAGGCAAGCTCGATGACACGCAAGTCTCCACCATGAACGCCATGTCGGGATCACACTCCACACTCATGTGCTGTCGCCATATCATCTGAATCTGCCTAAGCTGACGCTCGGACACCACGGCCCGGCGCGAGTGTGAATCTTGTCGCTATGGTCACAATAGGCAATGCGCGGTGACCACACTGTCCCTTGACAGGTACAACAACGGAAGCCAAGGAGGTGGAGGATGAATCAAAACTGGCGCGAGAACTGCGTGCGGAGCGTTGACGCCGACACCGCGAGGAAACACGACTGGAATGACAATATTCCCCTTGGGCAGATGAACTGGCACTCATGTCCTCGATGGAAATACTGATACCATAGCTAAAAAGGAATGGATCATGAGCGATAAAACATGTGGTCTTTCCATCACGCATAGACAACTCCCCCTGTGACATAAATGTCTGTTCCCACCCTCAATGATGAAGTGGTGTCTTAGGCTACGGCTCATCGTGTCTCTCGTGCATCACCTCGAGTGTACCAATCCCCGTGGGACTACCAAGGGTCCCAACTCACAATCTCACCTCTCTCCGCTCTACAACGATGCATCTGTGTACGCCAGAGGAAAGGCAATGGACGAGCAGCACGCAAGCCTTGATGAAGTGGTAGAGCGAGCCTCCAAGGCGGGATAGAGCATCCTAAACTACAAGGGTGCACCGCCACGAGATGAGGAGGGCTAGAACAATGAACCAGACCATCACACATGGATGAAGTTGACAATGGAGCATCTGAAGCGGGTGGATGAAGGTGTATGACAGAAGTAGGAGTAGAAAGAGGAGCAAAAATGGAGTCATTTGGAACGAGGATAGCAGGAATTGAAGGCATGCTCACATCTCTTGTGGTTGTGTCTTCATCTGACATCACAGTCAGAGCTGGTAAAAGATCCTCCCCTATGATGAGTGTGGGAGGTCCTAATGGTGGAAAGCTCATGTCGGTAGGCGTGCTACCCACATGCGCTGATAGTCACTCTTGCACTGCCATCACCTTCCATTGAAGCATCTCTATGTAATCATGTAAGTCAGCGTAATCTGCCTTGGACATGCAAGGCTGGCCCATGTCTGCCTTGCGTAGGACCAAATCTACCTCACTGAATACTACATGCATAGACCACAGAACTCGTGTGTACAACTCCATCTACGTCTCTGCTCCTGAAGAAGATGGAGCCAATGCTTTTGTATCCTCCTGGGGGATAACCAAACTCGCAGCATGCTGAGATGTTGGGAAAATAGATGCAATTGAAGATGTCACATCCTGACCACAGCTCGTGTCTATCAGACGAGGAGGGATGATCGGTCGCATGCCAAGAGAGGAGAAGGGAGATTCATATGAGTCCATGGAGCATGTGGAAATGTCATCCGTGCATGTACTGCCGCTCTCATTGTCAATGTAATCAGAAGGGTCATCGATGGATGAACACGCGAGGGCAGAACTCAGCTGCTGCTGACGAGGTGACTCTATCCGCCTGGTTTGGTCTGCGACACCGTCCCCAACCACTGGCATAGTGGATACAGCCATGTAGGACTCCGGATTGACAACTGATCCAATGCTCATCAAGGAAACTAGAAAGCGCAGCTGGCTCTTATCCACCGTCTCGCCGGTAAGACTGGTTGCTGTCACCAGCTTCATGATGGAGTGAGGACCATCATGTGAATGCGTCATGTTTGCCGCTGCTCCACTATGTGTATTGGATCCCACAGACTCTGGGAACATGGACGACTCCTGAAGCTGGAGCTGGACCTCGGAGAATGCCGATGAGAGGGTTGATTGTGCCCTTTTGGCTACAACATATGATCTGATGATCTCCTTCAAAAACGCTGCTCTGAAGAATGCCTCAACCTGTGAAAGACCAGCCGGTCCACTTTGCTCATGCAGTGCGATCGCTGCCGGGCTGGTATGAGCCTTGTGCACCAACGCCCCCGGAATTCTGCTAGGGGCATCTCAGACAGTATGGGGCTCCTGTACCACCACCGGGCCTCCACTGATCAGAGCCGCGAGTGACACCAGCCTAGGACGCGGAGCCTGCAATGCTCTTGATGCAACCTGCTGGTGTGGAATGTCTAGATCCAGGCCGGATGTGGAAGTCGAGCTCGATGACATGCAAGTGTCCACCATCAACCCCATGTTGGGATCAGACTCCACGTCATGTGCAGCAGTTGTATCATTTGTATCTGCTTGATCTGATGCTCGGGCACTATGGTACGGCAAAGGTACAGGCCCTGTTGCTACGGTCATAGTAGGCAATGCACGGTGACCACACTCCCCCTTGACAGGTACAATAACGGAAGCTGAGGAGGTGGAGGATCTTTCAAGAACATTGCAAGCACCACGTGTGTCGTGCTGACGCCAACGCAGCGCGCACCCACGACTAGAGCAGCCATGTAAATACAGGTCATCTCAAGGAGGCGTCATTGTAGGAGAAGAGTGGAGGATCGAAAGGATGCTCAATGACCGACCAAAGTAGGCATATGTCAATGATCATGACAAAGGAATTTCACTTGGTACAGACAACAGTGACAACTCATAACACGAGAAAAAAAAATCAGAGTGGGAAACAATGGTTTGGGAATACTATTTATTGATGAGGAAGTACAAAGACCTTCAATAAGTCGTGACACTGTGTGGCTACCATGCACAATGACCATCCGAAGAAGGAGTATGCCACTGACCATGGCCGAAACGTTTCACTATGTGTGGTCAACGTTGACAACTCATGATAGAAGTCACACATGGTCAGAGGGGAAATAATGTTTTGTGAATACTAGTACTTGACTGGAAAGTACAAGTACTTCAATCAGTAGTGGCACGGCGTGGCTACCATGCACAATGACCAACCAAAGTAGGCATTTGTCACTGAGCATGACCAACGACTTTCACCATGTGTGGTCAACATTGACAACTCATAATACAAGTCAGAAATTATGAGAGGGGAAAACAATGGTTTGGGCATATTAGTTATCAACTAGTTATTGACTAGCAAGTACAAAGACCTTCAATAAGTAGTGGCACAGCGTGGCTACCATGCGCAATGACCAGCTAAAGTAGGCATACGTCACTGACCATGATCAAAGAGTTTCACTATGTGTGGTCAACATAGACAACTCATAATACGAGTTTTTAGCCTAAAATCGGCCACACAAGTAATTCATCCGCAAACAAGAATGACTTATGGACTTCCTCAAAGGACTTGGTGTGAGTGAGGGGTGCTGTTTGTGCAGGTAGAGAGGGCCACAATTGGTGGAGGGATAGAATGGTCATCTTTCTGGAAGTGTTTGGGGCTGTTTGTGAGAGTGGGGAAGGCACAAATCATGACTGGTGCTAAACCCATGGAATTGGCTGGTTAGAAAGAGCGTCCTATACAGCCATCAGCCTGAACCAGACAAAATGAATTGACTCCATCCTCAAACAATACGACATGGCAGATTGCAACCCTGCCATCACACCCATGAGCTGAGAGTGAAAGCTCTCCATCTCCATGTCCCCATTTAACAAAGCGGAGAAAACTGACATGCGGGGCATCCCATATCAGTCAGCAGTGGATAGTATGATCTGTGAAATGGTCGCCACCTGACCAGATACAGCCCATGCTGTTGGGCAGGTTAGCTGGTTTGTGACCAATCCTGGTCCACTGCACTGGCAGCTGTGAAACACATCATGCACTACCTTCAGGGGGCGCGGCATGTGGGGCTCCAGTTTGGATGCATCACTGGATCAGCTCTACTCCATCTTATGTGCCACACAGATGCTGATAAGGGAGGCAACATTGATGTCAGAAAATCTACCTCCGGCTTCGTGACTATGCTAAATGGAGGTGCTGTCAGTTGGGCGAGTTGCAAGCAGCAATGTGTGTCTCTGTCAATAGCTGAAGCTGAGTACATCACCTTGGCTAAGGTGTGTAAAGAGGTGCACTGGCTATGCAGCTTGTTATGTGAGATGAAGAGACCACGGACAACGACGACGGTCATCAAGATTGACAACATGAGCACGGTTGACATGTCCAAGAACATAGTCCTGTCCAAGCACACAAAGCACATTGAGATCCGCTATCACTATGCTCGGGACTTGGTCTACAAGCAAACAGTGGAGCTTGAGTATTTTTATACCAAGCTGAACCGGCTGACATGCTTGCAAAGCCAGTGGAAAAGGATCTCCACAAGGCAGACATGTAAGGTATGGACTTGGTTAATGCAAGTGATGACGAATAATAATAGAACCTAACACAAGGTGGAAGAGAGAGAGATTTGTTGAATGTGTTTTCCCTTTGTTCAATATACACCCCCAATACATTCCTGACTTTGGGGGGGGGGGGG
>SZWC01015812.1:15281-27779 GCA_023375785.1 Penium margaritaceum | reverse complement strand
GGGGGGATGTATGTCACCCCCCCCTCCAAAAGGCACAACTGTATTCGGGAGATGTATCAGCGAGTGTAGCTGGACGACCTCGAAATGAATACATAACTGTATGATATCACAAAAGAACAACAAACCATACGGGACCCAGAATTCTGGCCGACAAAGCTGATTCTTGAACCTTTGTATGTTGTTCTTTTGTGCGCATGCGTGAATCTCTTTTGAGTGACATTGAACTTGTCACACGTGTAAATTCAAGCTGTAGCTGTAGTGATGTTTCCCTACAACAGAGATTATGGCCATGGTGCGGGATAACCTTTAGGTGCAAAGATTTTGGTTCTGGATACTCCTAAGACAAAGTATAAAACTAGGTTATCATGCATCTTACAGAAACAACACGAAAGGTAATCAGGCAGCAAACCAGGTTACTGTGTTCTGAAACATCTGAAATAGTTTTTTTGTGTGTTGGTTTGAATGAAAAAGAGCTTTGTTAAACGTTTTTGCAACATGATTTCCTGTAGTAAGTTCCATGAAACTTACGGGTCCAGGTACATAAACATAGATGTGAACGTAGGCCGCCCAAGAAATTTCTAAGAAACAATGTTGTTTTTCTTGGCTTGATTCCTCGAAGTATCCCACCCATATGTTTAGTTCTTCTACACACATCGTCAAGTGTATGAATTAGGGGTCATTAACCATAAATTCCATCATAGTGTGAATCAAATGTGCTCTGTATCATGTGAGATATGACCTGTGAGTACACCATGTGGGTGAGTAGTTTAATTTATCATTTTGTTGATTTGGCTAAGCGAGAGGTCATGAGTTTCATCCTGGTCCCATCCACATCTTGGTTGTAATGAAAGCTTCCAAGAAAGAAACTATGTAGCTTCTTGGAAGCTACATGGTTGGTGTGCCACCTTGTCACTAGGATTCTTAGATGTCAAGCCCACAGCAAAAGTCTATTGGTGACGTGGCTGGGTCTGGCCACTTCCCAGGAATGTGTTTTTGAGTTCTACGACTGGACAAGGAGTTGCAAAAGGACTTGTCTTGCATACTAATCAATCAGCCCTTTCTTGATTCTCTCTTGCGTACAAACAAATTGAGCTCTTCTTGAGATGTAATGCTAAGGCTTTAGTACCTTTGAAGGTGAAGTCTATACCTGATTAAATTTGGGGTGCATGACATATGCATGCAAAGGAAAAAGGTGTATAAACCTTTGTGAGCTTTTTGGTTTTTCGATTTCTCTGCCAGAGGTGGTTAGCACAATAGCTAACACATGAATTTGTAGGCACAGGCACATGCCTTCTAGGTGTAAGCGCGAGCCTAGTAGGTGCAGGCACAAGCCTCGTAGACATAGACATGGGCCTCATAGATGCATGCACGGGCCTTGTAACACAAGCACGGGCCATGTAGGCAGAGGCACGGGCCTCGTAAGCGCAGGCGCGGGCCTTGTAGGTGCAGGCACGGACCTTGTAGGCACAGGCAAGGGCCTCATAGGTACATGTACGGGCATTTCAGGCACACGCACGGGCCTCATAGGCCCAGGAAAATGCCTCGTAAGTGCAGGTACCGGCTGGGTTGGCGCAGGCACAAACCACGTAGATGCAGGCAAGGACGCTGTAGGTGTAGGTACGGGCCTCATAGGCACAAGAAAGTGCCTCAAAAGCGCAAGGAGTGGGCCTCAGAGCGCAGGCACATGCCTAAACAATGCATTCCCTGGCCTCGTAGATTCAGGCGTGGACCTCATAGGCAAAAAAGTGGGCCTTGTAGGTGCAAGCACGGACCTCCTAGGCACATGCACAGGCCTTGTAGGTGCAGGCACGTGGCTGGTAGATGCATGAGCAGGCCTCGTAGGTGCAGGCGCAGGCCTCGAAGGGGCACGCGCGGGCCTCGTAGGCGCAAGGGGAGCCTCGTAAATGTAGGGACGGGCCTCGTAGAAGCAGGAGCGGACCTCGTAGGCGCAGGCGCGGGCCTCGTAGGAAAAGGCGCAGTCCTTGTAGCTGCAAGCGCGGGCCTCGTAGGCCTAGGCGGGAGCCTCATAGGTGCAGGCGCAGGCCACGTAGGCGCAGCTGCCGGCCTCGTAAATGCAGCCACAAGCTCTAAAACACAGAGACAAGTCTCATAGGTGTAGGCGCAGGCCTTGTAGGCGCAAGCGCGGGCCTGTTAGGCATAGTCTAGGTCCTCGAATGTGCAAGCACGACCCTCGCAGGCATATGTGTGAGTTTCATAGGCGTAGGCCAGGGCGTTGTAGGTGCAAGTATTGGCCTTGTAGGCACAAGCACGGCCCTCGTAGGCACAGGCAAAGGCTTCCTATGCGCAGGCGCATGTCTCGCAGACGTAGTCCCATGCCTCGTAGACGTAGGCGCATGCCTTGTCAGCACATGTGCACGCCTCATAGTCGCAGTCACGGGCCTCATACACGCACATGCGGGCGCAGGCCTCGTAGATGCAGTTTATCATTTTGTGGTGCCCCTTGACCACTGCTGTACTTAGGACAAGTGTAGGCATGCACTGCTCCAATGGAGTAAGTCCCCTATTAGTCTTGATAGTCTAGCAGGTAAACGCTAAGTGTGACATGCCTCTTAAGCGCAATGGTTAGCGCTCCAGAGTTAGACTCATGAGATAATGGCTTCAAACCCTGGCAAGGGCAATTTTCTTTGTGACCCAAAGAATGAGAGGAAGCTTCTAGGATGCTTCCAAGGGTGGGCGCCACTTGGCGGTCACAGGACGCATGACATGGCGGACTGGTGAGGTGGCCCAGGATTGCCCTAGAAGTGGCCCTCCAGAGAGGGTACCAAAATTCCAGAGCCGGCTGTAGAACTATAAGTACATGTCATTTGCATGTGATTGCTGACAGTTCTTACCTTTGAGACTCTTAACAGAGTTGTTAACCAATGGCAGACACTAAAGAGACATTCGTTGGTCTAAGCCCCGGGAGTTCGCTCCTTGCGCGAAAGTGACCAAGTGTCAAGGACACAGTTGCAGCAAAGCGTTTCCTATGAACTGCTCAGTGTGGAACCGTGATCCTGAGGGTGATATCTCCTCCTAGTTGAAATGCTAGGAGCGGACGGCAAGTTCCACTGCATTGGCCTTGTTTTCTAGTCTGTCGCCTCAGGCCAGTTGACAAAGGGTTATGGGCCCACACTGACCAGTTGTAAGGCACGCTTCGCTCAACTTTGGTACCCTCTCTCTAGGTGCGCAAGTCAGCTCCATCGGATCCATTAGCTCCATCAGCTCCATCAGCTTCATCAGCTCCAACGGCTGGGTTTGCACTCAGCATACAGGGACCAAGGACAAGCTCTGCCCTTGGAGGCACGACCCTTGGGTCCCAACCAGGACAAACTTTGCCCTTGGAGGAAAGACCCTGGGTAGGCTGGTGTGAATTGTCTTCTCTCTCTGCAGGTCAACATCGGCTGGAGGGGTAAGCAACGGATCTGCACCTTGAAACCGGTAGCAGACATCAGCTAACATCAGCATGCATCGGCCTCAATGCAGCAGAGACGTAGAAAGCAGAAAAGGACAACAAAAATGGTTGACCCATCAGGAGCAGTGGGGGCTGCCACAGGGCAGTCCTCAAACTCAACAGTGGCTACCACAGGGCAGACCACTGGAGCAATCGTATATGCCACCTCACTGCCGCAAGGTCTTGGATCTTTGGGAGGAATCCCCGTGTTTGAGGGGAACGACTTCCCTCTTTGGAGATGGCAGTTCGAGCTGGCAATGAAAGTGCGCGGCTTTATCAAGCTATTGAAGGGAGAAGAGCAGGTTCCCTTGGAGGGCACACCCGAGCATGGGGCATGGATGGATCAAAATGACATTGTCATGTCACTCCTCAGCAATGCGATAGCCAAGAAGTATGTTCCCGTCATTGCGGGGTTCACACTGGCTTCGGATGCTTTTGCCAAGCTCAAGCGTGTGCACCAATTCACCTCCCTCGCGAACAGATTATTCATCCTACAACGGCTGATTAGGATGCGGGTGAATGAGGGAGATTCCATCCCTGATTTCCTCCAAGAGTTTGAAGGACTCCTTGGCGAGGCTCGCCAAATGAGCTGGGACCTTGACGAGAACATGCAAGCCATGATCCTCCTCATGGCACTACCGGAGAGCTGGAGCCCAATGATCACCGTCATGGGTGGATGGAAGGAGGATGACCTGACGTATGTGGCAGTGTCCGAGTACGTGCGAAACGAGGCCATGCGTCGCAGTGGTAGTGAGGCTAACTTCTCAGCCTATGCTGCCCGCTACGGTGGTCGCGGGAGCAAAGGGTCGACCTCTGGTCAAAGCGGCGGTAGTGGAAGCGGTGGCGGCGGAGGCAACAATGGCAGCAAGGCTCCCAAGCGACAGGGAAACTGCTGCAACTGCGGCAAACATGGGCACTGGGCAAGAGAGTGCAGATCGCCAAAGAAGGAAGACAAGGGGAGAAGTGGGAACAAAGACAACAAAAAGTGTGAAAAGGAACTCACCAACATGATGGCTGAGGTCGTGCCTACAACTAAGGGAGCGGCACTGCTCAAGCCAGGATCCTTCGGGCTTGACTCTGGCACCAACCATCACTCCTCAAGGGAGAAGGCTGGATTCGTTTCCATTGGGGACACTGAACATCTTTTTCGATGTGCAAACGACGACCTCGTCTACGCACAGGGCGAGGGAGACAAGTTGATCCGCATCAACGTGAATGGTGGGGAAAAGGACTTGAAGCTGCAGAATGTGGTCTACATGCCCTCATTTGCATCAAACCTCTTGTCGGTGTCCAAAATCACGGACCACGACATGGCGGTTGTCTTCACACAGGAGGAGGCTGTGATCGTCAAGAACAAGGACATCAAGATCTCTTACGCCAAAGACGACCTTGTCGCAGAGGTCCCAAGAGTCGACGAGCTCTATGTGTTGCAGACCAAGGCTGTAGAGAGCTTGGACAAGGGACATGCGGGCACCGTTGAGTCGGTGGCTCCAAAGCCGAAGACTGCACCACAGGCTGCCAATGTGGAGGCCAGCTCCACCAAGGACACTGTTGCCGAGCTGTGGCACAAACGCTTTGGGCATGTGGCTTACAGCACGTTGCAGGTAACGCAGCAAGAAGTGGTCCGTGGGATGGAGGGTTGGAAGGCAAAGGACAAGGCTGGGTGCAAGAAGCTGTGTGAACCTTGCCTCCAAGGCAAGGCAAAGAGGAAGCGCTTCGAGCGCAACGGTCAACGTGCAGCGGCCAGCCTGGGCCTGATTCACTCTGACGTGTGCGGACCATTTTGCACGCCTTCAAACGAAGGCAACAAGTATTTTTTGACTTTCATTGATGATCATAGTCGCAAGGTGTGGATCTACTTTCTCAAGGCAAAGGGAGAGGTTAAAGAGAAGCTGCAAGAGTTTGTTGCCATGGTGGAGCGACAGACGGGGAAGAAGGTCAAGGCGCAGTGACAATGGTGGTGAGTATGAGGCGTATAAGGGTTGGTTGAATCAACAAGGCATCAACCACGAGACCACTACAACCTACACCCCGCAAAGCAATGGTGTTACTGAGCGCATGAACCAGACCATCCTGGTCATGACGCGAAGCATGCTCTTCGACGCCAAACTCCCACCTTGCTTTTGGGCTGAAGCTGCAAGAACGGCCTACTACCTTGTGAACCTTATCCCTACAGTTGCACTTCGCAGGCGGGGCAAGAAGAAGCAAGAGAAGTAGCTTAAGACGCCACAGGAGGTGTGGTCAGGAAAGAAGCCGGATGCCTCACACCTGAAGGGCTGCACTGCTTGGGCAAAAGTCCAAGCAGGCAAAGGGAGTGGAAGCTGGATGCTCGTGCACGCAAGTGAGTCATGGTCGGCTACAATACCGCACACAAGGCATACAGGCTTTGGGACCAGAATGCTGGAAAGCTCATCCAAAGCCGAGACGTCGAGTTTAACGAGAGGACGCTTGGAAAGGGGGAGGTGTTGGATCCTGTCCACGCCCCCAAATCGGGAGAGTGGGTCATGCTGCTTGAGTCAGGCGATGAGGCACCTGACAACTGGCAGATTGTGCCGGTGAAACAAGGGGGTAGTGCTGCAAGGAGAGTGGCTGTGCAGGCTGACACAACGACTGACTCTGATACTGATTCTGAGTCGTCCGTGGCTTCTGAGTCCAACTCTGAAGCCAGTGGCTCTTCCTGTGACAAAGAGTTACCAAGGCAGCAAGCATCATCTCAGTAGCAGCAACAAAACCAGCAGCAGATGCAGCAGCAAGAAAGCGAACCACCAGCAGGTACAATTTTGTGGAGCACGCGTCCAAAGAAAGCCAAAAAACAGTACGATGATGACAGCGGCTCATGGACGAGACTCATCTGGTCGTGCTTGGCTCAAGGAGACCATGTGACAGTGGCGGACGCTATGGCCATGCTAGATGCGGCCAAGTGGAAGGAGGCAGTGGACAGCGAGCTCGCGTCCATTGAGGAGAATGGGACATGGGTTCTGGTGGATAGGCTCCCAAACGCCCACGTGGTGGGGTCAAAGTGGGTACTCCGGAAGAAGTTCAAGCAGGATAGCACTGTTGACAAGTACAAGGCAAGAGTTGTGGCGAAATAGTTTTCCCAGCGCGCAGGCTCAGACTACGAGGAGACTTTTGTGCTCGTCGTCACATTTGCCTCCATCAGATCCATGTTGGGCATCGCTGCTGCAAAAGATCTAGAGGTCCACCAGATGGACGTCAAGACGGCTTTCCTCTACGGGAAGCTTGACAAAGAAGTGCTGATGGAAGTACCTGAGGGAGTCACAGCTCCAAAGAGCAAAGTATGCAAACTGGTGAGAGCACTCTACGGGCTCAAACATGCTCCAAGGATGTGGTACAAGGAGATGGACGGCTTCATGGCCGAGCTCACCTTCACGCACCACCTGAACAACCCTAGTGTCTACGTGTGGGAGGATGAGCAAGGCTTGATGCTGGTTGCACTGTACATGGATGACCTGATCATCTGCTTGTCGTCAGTCGAGTTGTTGAACAAGCTAAAGTCAGTTCTCAGCAACAGGTTCAAAATGAAGGACATGGGTCCTCTTGAGTTCTACCTCAGGATAGCTGTCGACCGCAACCAAGAACCAGGTACCATCAAACTGAACCAGACCAAGTATATCATGGAGGTCCTCAAGCCCTACAACATAGAAGACTGCAATCCCATCAGCACGCCCATGACTACAGACATCAAGCTCTCTTCCTCCATGAGCCCCAGTACTGAAGCAGAGCGGCGTGACATGGAGAATATACCCTACCAGTCTGCTGTTGGCAGCCTCATGTATGCCATGGTAGGAACACGCCCAGATGTTTGCTATGCTGTGGGACAGGTGAGCAGGTTTGTGGCCAATCCAGGGCCACAGCACTGGTAAGCAGTTAAACGCATCATGCGCCATCTATAGAAAACACGACACATGGGACTCCAGTTTGGAGGCCAAGAAGGATCTGACCTGCTACGCCTTGTGTGCTACACCGACACCGACTGGGGGGGAAGGATCGATGACAGAAAGTCCACCTCGGGATTCGTGTGCCTCTTTAATGGTGGTGCAGTCTCTTGGGCAAGCAGAAAGCAAGACCGTGTCTCCCTCTCTACTGCTGAGGCAGAGTACATCGCTTTATCAGAAGCATGCAAGGAGACATAGTGGCTACGTAGCTTGCTTGCTGAGATGAGAGTGCCACAGACGGAAGCAAAACTGGTCCGGATCGACAACAAGAGTACCATAAAAATGGCACAGGATGACGTCATCTCCCGGTGGACCAAGCACATTGACATCAGGTACCACTAGTCACGCAATCTGGTCGCAAAGGAGATTGTGGACCTGGAATACATCGAGACCAAGAAGATGCTCGCAGATTGCATGACCAAGGCGGTTGACAGCGAATTGCATTCCGCAGGTACTCGAGGAATCGGTATGGTCAACGCAGCCGACAAACATTAAGGCCAAGACAGCTGGAGAGAGAACACATCTCACAACAGATGGACAGAGGTGCAAGGGAGAGTTTTTCATTTTGTGGTACCCCTTGACCACTGCTGTACTTAGGACAAGTGTAGGCATGCACTGCTCCAATGGAGTAAGTCCCCTATTAGTCTTGATAGTCTAGCCGGTAAACGCTAAGTGTGACATGCCTCTTAAGCGCAATGGTTAGCGCTCCAGAGTTAGAGTCGTGAGGTCGTGGCTTTGAGCCCTGGCAAGGGTAATTTTCTTTGTGACCCAAAGAATGAGAGGAAGCTTCTAGGATGCTTCCAATGGAGGAAGCCATTTGGCGGTCACAGGCTGCATGACGTGGTAGACTGGTGAGGTGGCCCAGGATTGCCCTGGAAGTGGCCCTCCAAGGAGCCACTAAGCGCACAATTCCAGAGCCGGCTGTAGAACTATAAGTACATGTCATTTGCATGTGAATTCTTACAGTTCTTACCTTTGAGACTCTTAACAGAGCTGTCCACCAAAGGCAGACACTAAAGAGACACTGGTTGGACTAAGCCCAATGAGTTCACTCCTCGCGCGAAAGTGAGTAAGTGTCAAGGACACAGTTGCAGCAAAGCGATTCCTATGAACTGCTCAGTGTGGAACCGTGATCCTGAGGGTGATATCTCCTCCTAGTTGAAATGCTAGGAGCGGACGGCAAGTGTCATTGTGTCGGCCTTGTTTTCTAGTCCGTCGCCTCTGGCCGGTTGACACAGTTGTGGGCTTCGTAGGCAGAGACACGAGCATCATAGGCACATGGGTGGACCTCGTAGGCATGGACACGGGCCTCCTAGACTTAGGTGCGGGCCTCCTAGGCACAAGCACGGGCCTTGTAGGCACACGCACAGGCCTTGTAGATGCAGGTGTTGACAATGTAGGCGCATATGTGGGCGTTGTAGATGCAAATGTGGGACACATAGACACATGCGTGGGCCTTTTAGCCATGGGCACTGGCGCGGGCTTCATAGATGCAGGCGTGGGCCTCAGGTGCATGCCTCGTAGGCACAGGTATAGGCCTCGTAGGCGTAAGGGAGGGCCTTGTAGGCAAACGTTTGGGCCTCGTAAGCACAAGCACGGGCCTTGTAGGCACTGGTGCGGGCCTCACAGGTGCACGCGGACGCCTTGTAGGCGTAGGCGCAGGCCTCCTGGGCACAGGCGCAGGCCTTGTAGGCGCATGCGCGGACCTCGTAGGTGGAGGTGCGGGCCTTGGAGGTACACACGTGGGCCTCACTGGCGCATGCGCGGGCCTTAAAGGCGCAGGCGCGGGCCTTGTAGGCACACACACGCTTCTCGTATGCACAGGCATAGGCACCCTAGGCGTAGGCACGGGCCTCGTAGGCGCAGGCGCGGGCCTTGCATGCGTAGGCACGGGCATTGTAGGTGCAGGCGCGGGCCTCATAGGCGCAAGTGCGGGCCTTGTAGGCGCATATGTAGGCATTGTAGGCGCAGACGCAGGCCTCTTGGCATAAGCGCGGGCCTTGATGGTGCACACGCAGGCCAAATTGGTCCAGGCGTGGGCCTCATATGCCCAGGTGTGGGTCTCTTAGGCATAGGCGCAGGCCTCGTATGCGCAGGCGCAGGCCTCATACACGCAGGCGCGGCCCTCATGGATGCAGGCGCGTGCCTCGTAGGTGCAGATTGGTTTCAAGTGGTTACCATTGGTTGTGAGCGATTGCGACTGGTTGCAAGTGGTTGCGAGTGGTTGCGAGTGGTTGTGACTGGTTGCGAGTCGTTGCAAGTGGTTGCAAGTGGTTGCGAGTGGTTGTGAGTGGTTCCGAGTGGTTGCGAGTGGTTGCGAGTGGTTGCAAGTGGCTGCGAGTGGTTGCGAATGGTCGCGAGTGGTTGGGAGTGGCTCCGAGTGGTTGTGAGTGGTTGTGAGTGGTTGCGAGTAGTTGTGAGTGGTTGCGTGTAGTTGTGAGTGGTTGCGAGTGGTTGTGAGTGGTTGCGAGTGGTTGCAAGTGGTTGTAAGTGGTTGAGAGTGGTTGCAAGTAGTTGCAAGTGGTTGCGAGTGGTTCCAAGTAGTTGCGAGTGGTTGCGAGTGGCTGTAAGTGGTTGGGAGTGGTTGCGAGTTGTTGTGAGTGGTTGCTAGTGGTTGCGAGTGGTTGCCAGTGGTTGCAAATGGTTGCGAGTGGTTGCAAGTGATTGTAAGTGGTTGAGAGTGGTTGCAAGTAGTTGCAAGTGGTTGCGAGTGGTTCCAAGTAGTTGCGAGTGGTTGCGAGTGGCTGTAAGTGGTTGGGAGTGGTTGCGAGTTGTTGTGAGTGGTTGCTAGTGGTTGCGAGTGGTTGCCAGTGGTTGCAAATGGTTGCGAGTGGTTGCAAGTGATTGTAAGTGGTTGAGAGTGGTTGCAAGTAGTTGCAAGTGGTTGCGAGTGGTTCCAAGTAGTTGCGAGTGGTTGCGAGTGGCTGTAAGTGGTTGGGAGTGGTTGCGAGTTGTTGTGAGTGGTTGCTAGTGGTTGCGAGTGGTTGCCAGTGGTTGCAAATGGTTGCGAGTGGTTGCAAGTGATTGTAAGTGGTTGAGAGTGGTTGCAAGTAGTTGCAAGTGGTTGCGAGTGGTTCCAAGTAGTTGCGAGTGGTTGCGAGTGGCTGTAAGTGGTTGGGAGTGGTTGCGAGTTGTTGTGAGTGGTTGCTAGTGGTTGCGAGTGGTTGCCAGTGGTTGCAAATGGTTGCGAGTGGTTGCAAGTGATTGTAAGTGGTTGAGAGTGGTTGCAAGTAGTTGCAAGTGGTTGCGAGTGGTTCCAAGTAGTTGCGAGTGGTTGCGAGTGGCTGTAAGTGGTTGGGAGTGGTTGCGAGTTGTTGTGAGTGGTTGCTAGTGGTTGCGAGTGGTTGCCAGTGGTTGCAAATGGTTGCGAGTGGTTGCAAGTGATTGTAAGTGGTTGAGAGTGGTTGCAAGTAGTTGCAAGTGGTTGCGAGTGGTTCCAAGTAGTTGCGAGTGGTTGCGAGTGGCTGTAAGTGGTTGGGAGTGGTTGCGAGTTGTTGTGAGTGGTTGCTAGTGGTTGCGAGTGGTTGCCAGTGGTTGCAAATGGTTGCGAGTGGTTGCAAGTGATTGTAAGTGGTTGAGAGTGGTTGCAAGTAGTTGCAAGTGGTTGCGAGTGGTTCCAAGTAGTTGCGAGTGGTTGCGAGTGGCTGTAAGTGGTTGGGAGTGGTTGCGAGTTGTTGTGAGTGGTTGCTAGTGGTTGCGAGTGGTTGCCAGTGGTTGCAAATGGTTGCGAGTGGTTGCAAGTGATTGTAAGTGGTTGAGAGTGGTTGCAAGTAGTTGCAAGTGGTTGCGAGTGGTTCCAAGTAGTTGCGAGTGGTTGCGAGTGGCTGTAAGTGGTTGGGAGTGGTTGCGAGTTGTTGTGAGTGGTTGCTAGTGGTTGCGAGTGGTTGCCAGTGGTTGCAAATGGTTGCGAGTGGTTGCAAGTGATTGTAAGTGGTTGAGAGTGGTTGCAAGTAGTTGCAAGTGGTTGCGAGTGGTTCCAAGTAGTTGCGAGTGGTTGCGAGTGGCTGTAAGTGGTTGGGAGTGGTTGCGAGTTGTTGTGAGTGGTTGCTAGTGGTTGCGAGTGGTTGCCAGTGGTTGCAAATGGTTGCGAGTGGTTGCAAGTGATTGTAAGTGGTTGAGAGTGGTTGCAAGTAGTTGCAAGTGGTTGCGAGTGGTTGCAAGTGGCTGCGAGTGGTTGCGAGTGGTCGCGAGTGGTTGGGAGTGGCTCCGAGTGGTTGTGAGTGGTTGCGAGTGGTTGCAAGTAGTTGCGAGTGGTTGTGAGTGGTTGCGAGCGGTTACGAGTGGTTGCGAGTGGTTGCAAGTGGTTGCGAGTGGTTGCGATTGGTTGCGAGTGGTAGGAAGTGGTTGTGAGTGGTCGGGATTGGTTGCGAGTGGTTGCGAGTGGTTGCGAATGGTTGCAAGTGGTTGCGAATGAATGTGAGTGGTTGTGAGTGGTTGCAAATGGTTGCGAGTGGTTTCGAGTTGTTTCGAGTGCTTGTGAGTGGTTGTGAGTGGTTGGGAGTGGTTGGGAGTGGCTGCGAGTGGTTGCGGGAGGTTGGGAGTAGTTGCGAGTGTCTGTGAGTGGTTGCAAGTGGTTGTGAGTGGTTTTGAGTGGTTATGAGTGGTTGCGAGTGGTTACGAGTGGTTGTTAGTGGTTATGAGTGGTTCTGAGTAATTGGGAGCGCTTCCCAGTGGTTGCGAGTGGTTGCCAGTGGTTACGAGTGGTTGCGAGTGGTTGCAAGTGGTTGCAAGTGGTTGCGAGTAGTTTTGTGTGGTTATGAGTGCTTGCGAGTTGTTGCGAGTGGTTGGGAATGGTTGCGTATCGTAGCAAGTGGTTCCGAGTTCTTGCAAGTGGTTGCAAGTGATTGCAAGTGGTCGCGAGTGGTTGCAAGTGGTTGTGAGTGGTTGCATGTGGTGGTGAGTGGTTACGAGTGGTTGCGAGTGGTTTCGAGTGGTTGCAAGTAGTTGTGAGTGGTTGCGAGTCGTTGCCAGTGGTTGCAAGTGAATGCGAGTGATTGCGAGTAGTTGCGATTGGCTGCGAGTGGTTGCAAGTGGTTGCGAGTGGTTGCAACTCATTGCGAGTGGTTCGGAGTGGTTGCAAGTGGTTGCGAG
>SZWC01015811.1:52241-67775 GCA_023375785.1 Penium margaritaceum | reverse complement strand
GGGGGGGGGGGGGGGGGTTGGTTGGTGTGTGTGCGCACGCGCGCGAGGGTGCAGGTACGAGCTGAAGCAGGCGGACCTGGCAGTGAGCAGTCTGGCGGAGCTGTCGGTGATCAACCTCCGCCGCCTCTTCGCCAACCGCGGCCTGGGCCTCGAGTTCATGGAGGTGCAGAAGCAGCGCGACGACAGCAATCCGCTGCGCCGACGCCGCATCGGCACTGACACCCTCTTCTGAGTCAGAGCTGCTAGATGAGGAGTGAAGGCTTTTGCCCTCCAAGGGGGCTTGAGGACTGGAAGGGTTGAGGAAGAAATAGTTGTCGGGGAAGGGTTGAGTGCAGAGTGGCTGAAAGCTTGAGGGGTGCATCTTGTGAGGGAAGCGGAGTGGATGTGCTGCGTGCGGATGCGGTCGTGGCAGCATGGCACCTGACACTCTACAAGCAGAGCCTGAGAGTTGGCTTTCGTCGCCGTCTGCTGCTGGGCACTGGCTTCAGGCCCTTCCAGCTGTGTCAATGTGTACAGAGTGCATGAGTATCTTGCACAGAACGTTGGCAGCGTGAGCAACAGGCCATGGTGGGCAGAGTTGAACCCCCCACCTTCCCCCTTTTCTGGGTTTTTCTTTAGTGGCAGGGTCGCTTCCCCTCCCGTCTCCTTTCTGTTCATGAGAGTTAGTGCTGGTTGGAGATGTGAGAGCACTGCCCACAAATGCTCATCCCCTAGCTGCGTATGTTTGACACTCACCTCATTGTACAGCATCTCCCACTTGCACATTCCCATGTCCATCGCAAGGCTTTACATGAAGAATGCATTCCCCTAATGCTGCTTCTCTTACTTAACCATTGCCCTAACTCCTGGAACATGGCATAAGCAAAAGAGAAAAGCACGGGAAAGCTGCTGAAGTTCGTTAGCCACTCACAACTCTGTGCCCTCTTGCCTCCCACACTGTGCACACACGCATGTATAGATTAAAGTGACAATGGGATCACCTGGGGAGATGGCCGGTACGTCTGTGCTGGCTGAAGCCGTGGACGCCCCCAAGCTGCTGCCGGACCCAGGGGTGCTCTCTGGCACTTACATAACTCTTGCATGATTCTTCATAACTTTCTGATGCGATAGATGCTAGGGCCCGTACGTTCTCACTGCCGTGCCCTGGGTCATGTTATCTTGTTTTGCATGTTGTGGGGGAGCTGCATTTACCCGGGTGCTGATCCTTAGGGGGCCACCGTGCCGGTCTCAGCCGTGCATCGGTGAGTAGCCGCCCTCGGTTACTTCCGAGTGGTCGGGCTCGACCCCCGGGTGGCGGCGCTCACTCACCCGAGCTCGTCGCTCGTGGTGGGCGAGCGCTCACCGGTCCTAGTCTCGCTCGTTCCCCCTTACTCCTCTTGTCTCTGTGTGAGCTCGAGCTATGCAAACAAGTTGCCGCATCCATGGCGTCTCTCCCACGTTGGTGCTTGTTGCGAATCATACCCCCACACACCTGGGTTAGCTAGTAACTTCCTAGCAACTACTAGTATCAGAGCAAGGGGCGGATCTCGCCCACGACCCTACGATCCTAGGCATTCGTGGGTCTCGTGGCCCTCTTGGTCACCTCAAACCACGCACGCTCGTGCACCCTGGGCACCTCTGTGCACCGCGGGCATCTCCGTGCACACTCCGGGCATCTTCGTGCACCGGGACCTCTCCGTGCACCCCGCTGTGGCATCTCCACGCACCCCGGACATCAATGTGCATCCCGAGCATCTCCGTGCACTCCAGGCATCTTCATGCACCCGGACCTCTCAGTGCACTCCGCCGGGCATCTCCACGCACCCCAGGCACCTCTGTGCACCACTACATCCCCGGGCACCTCTGTGCACCGCGGGCATCTCCGTGCACACTCCGGGCATCTTCGTGCACCTGGGCCTCTCCGTGAACCCCGCCGTGGCATCTCCACGCACCCCGGACATCACTGTGCACCCCGAGCATCTCCGTGCACTCCAGGCATCTTCGTGCACCCGGACCTCTCAGTGCACTCCGCCGGGCATCTCCACGCATCCCAGGCACCTCTGTGCACCACTGGCATCTCCGTGCACACCACCACAGCTCCGAGCATCTCTCAGCACTCCGGATCTCCCCGTGCACTCCGGGCACCCTCGTGCATTCGGACCTCTCAGTGCACTCCTCCGGGCACCTCCACGCACCCCAGGCACCTCTGTGCACCGCGGGCATCCTCGTGCTCACCACCCCATCTTCGAGCATCTCTTTGCACTCCGGACCTCACCACGCACCCCGGGCATTCCCGTGCTCCCGTCCCTCTCCGTGCACTCCGGGCATCTCCTCACACCCCGGGTTTCTCCGTGCACTCCGCTGGACATCTTCGCGATCTCCAGACATTCCTCTTGTCTCCACAGTAGCCGTCCTGGATTCACTGCAGCTTGACGGATCCCCTGACGAGGAGCTTGACTCCCCTCGGACTGCCACCCGTCACGCTGACGGCGAGTGGGAGGACCCAAGAGACTACGACCCCCCGTCACCACCAGACTACGACACTCCGCTTTGGTATCACATGCTGGACCCCGCCTACTGGCGAGAGGACGTGGAACGGGAGGCAGCTGCACGCGAGGAGGAGATTGACAGGCAAGTCTACACTGCGGACGACCTAACGCCGTCGCCACCTCGTCACACCACAATGCAACCACCTGAGGGTACTCAGTCAACCACCGCCTCTTCCACATCCAATACTGTCGCCGGCCCATCCACCGCTGCACCAACTTCTGCTGGACCAACGCCTCCACCTGAGGTCCCAGGTGTCATCCCTGTTCTTCCAGTTCACAACGACTCCATTGGTCTAGCAGGGGCCATCCTCGACGTAGCAACAGGTGCTGCAGCTACCTTTGCTGCCACCGCCCGTGCGTGCAGGGCCCCTACACAGACGGCTGTAGGTCGTGCAGNACTGTCGCCGGCCCATCCACCGCTGCACCAACTTCTGCTGGACCAGCGCCTCCACCTGAGGTCCCAGGTGTCATCCCTGTTCTTCCAGTTCACAACGACTCCATTGGTCTGGCAGGGGCCATCCTCGACGCAGCAACAGGTGCTGCAGCTACCTTTGCTGCCACCGCCCGTGCGTGCAGGGCCCCTACACAGACGGCTGTAGGTCGTGCAGCAAACGCCTACGCACACGCAGCAGTCTCTCTGACGCTTCTTGCCGCTGCAGCAGCAAACATCGCCACCCAGGTCACATCAGCTGCAGCCGCCATTGCCAGCGTTGCCTCTTCAGCCGCCGACGCCACCTCAGCAGCTGTCAGCTCCATCCGAGCCTGTACAACAGCAGCGGTCCTGACTCCCACTGGTGCTCACCGGGAGCTCACTCCACACGTTACCACGGGGGTACTGATTGCGTCTGCATCTGCAGCAGTGGCTGGGGCATCTGTCACTGGTCTTCTCTGCCTGACCATGGCAGTCGCAGGCTGGGTGGCAATCCTCTTCTCCTCAGCAGCGGCAGTGGTGTCCCCTCTCTTCGCTCTGTTGCCCCGTCACTAGCTCGGTGAGCCCATCATTCTCTTTCCCTCTCTCCTCACTTGTGTTGACATTCCTTCCCTCGTTCCTTGCTTGTCTTTACCATGCCTGGGCCAGAAGAGAAGTTAGAGGCCCTCCAAGCCGCCCTTAGTGAGGCACAGGCGGAACGCTGCAAAGTGCAGGATGAGCTAGAGCGAGAGCGCGATGCACAGCATGAGTTAGCGTCCACAGTAGCTTCATTGGTTCTAGAGCGTCTCTGCGCTGTCCCAGCTTTTGCTGCAGTCCTCCATCCTGATCAGTCAGGATCCACAAGCTTCTCAGCACCACCTACTGGCAGCGGCGCTAACACCTCTTCCTCTTCCCTCTCAGTCACCGCTCGGACTCTTCCACGTGCGCGGCAGAAAGACTTTGAGACGCCGCCTCTTCAGTTCACCTCCAAACTCACCTTCACATCCTGGGAAACGCGCTTCAGCGCGTGGGCTCAAGGTGAGCTGTTGTGGGAGTACTACTCGCCCGCTAAGGCTTCCTTTGTGTCACAGCCTGCCGAGGCCGCCCGCGCTATGCGGGCACTCATCAACGCCGGCCCCGAGCACCTTCTGGATGACATCGGTACGTACAATGCCGACCCCATCCGAGGCACCAGTGCAGACCCAGTGGGTGCCTATGCGCTCATTCGCCGCCGCAAAATTGTAGCTGGGCATGCTGCCCAGAGCGCTCTCACTGTGCAGTTCAACACGCTGCAAATGAGGGCGGATGAGACAGCAGACGAGTACTGGGCCCACAGTCTACGTGTTTTGCGTGACCTTGGCAAGGCTGCACCAGGTCCTCTCTCTGCATGTCTCTCCATTGTGGCTGGTCTTATCCCTGAGCTGTCTGACTTGTATCTCCATGTCTCCCAGACAGAACTCGAGCGCCTTGCCTCTTCCCCTGTCCCAGCCGATTCCCCACCGGGGATTGGTCCCCTCTTTGACTTCACTACTGCCCGTCTCACTGACTGGTGGAATGCCCTCCAAAACAAGTGCATGCATCGCGCCGCCATTGCAGCAGTCACTACCTCCTCACCATCTGTCCCCACTACAGCTCCTTCTGCTGGTTCGTCTTCTCAGGCCTCTGCCCACCCCACACAGGCCGCTGGCCGCGGGGGGGGCAGTGGCTCTGGCTTTGGTCGGGGTGGAGGTCGCGGGGGCAAAGGCCGTGGGGGTAGTCGTGCCAGCAAAGGCTCAGCCACTCCTGCAACTGATGTCACTTGCTCGAACTGCGGTGCCACCGGACACTCTGCGCCCAAGTGCCCTGCCCCTCGTGACGACGCACGCCTTGCTTCCTCCATGCGTGCTCACTGGGCGCGCACTGGTGTAGCCGCTTCTACAGCTGCTGCTGCCATGGCAGTCTCATCGTCCACATCCTCCTCATGAGCCCCGACGACTACCCTTGCACCTCTTCAGCAGACGCCACCACCGCCCAGTCCTTGGGGCTGGGTGCCACCGCCGTTTGGCCCTCCATACTACGGTCCCCCATCCTCACACTACTCCGTTCCTCATTGGAGCCGTGACGATGGTCACTACTCCGACCGCGCGTCTGACCGCTCTTCTGATCGTTCCTCTGATCGTCGAGACGAGGAGGGCACTCTCGAGCGTCGCCTTGCCGAGCTTCTGCACCTTTGCTCTCAGGGAGGTGAGAGTGTGAGTGGCCAGTCATGTGTATCTGTCTGTGAGTCGGATGTCACTCTTCGTGGTTTCGGCTCGGGTGGTGTGCAAGGGGACCTGCCTGATGATCGTTCCTGGATTGAGCATTGGCAGTCTCACACGTTTCCCACCCATCGTGGTCATGTCACCTCATCCTCTGCACGTGGTACCGTGGCTGTCTGTTTGGTTCTTCCATCCACTCGTGCCTCACCTGGCCTCTGGATCATTGATTCCGGGGCCACCCATCACATGATGTCTTGTCGTTCTTCCTTTGTGTCCATTGGGCCCGTTCAGTCTGTCCGATCTGTTCGCACCGGCTCTGTTCAGCTGCTCCCCGTCCAAGGTGTTGGTGTCGTCCGCTTTGTTGGCCCTAGCGGTACTGTCTATGTGCCTGACGTTCCGTATGTCCCTGACCTCGAGGTCAGCCTTCTCTCTGTGACCACCCTTGATGATCAGGGCATGGACTTCTCGTCCAGCCGCGACCTTGCCTCCATTTCTCTCCGTTCCTCTGGTCGCGTTGTTCTTCGTGGCGTGCGCTGTGATCGCCTGTTTCGTGTGCCGCTCACTCTGCCCTCGTCTTCCGCTCCCTCTGCCTTTGTTCATGTCGCGCCCTCGCTGTCGCCTGATCATGCTGATCTTCTGCATCGCCGCCTCTGTCACATCCACACTGTCGCGATCCAGCGACTCCTTCGCCTTCAGCCTGCTCACGGCCTTGACCCTGCCACATTCTCTCCTACTTGTTCGTCCACCTGTCTGGACTATGCCAGTGGCAAAATGCACCGCTCACCCTTCTCCACCTCTGACGCCACCACCTCTCACCCCCTTGACCTCGTCCATGCCGACGTCATGGGCCCATTGCCCCAGGGCTTTCTTGGTGGCCTTGGCCGGTATGTGCTGTGCCTCACTGATGACTACTCACGTTACCGCTGGGTCTTTGCCCTGCGCCACAAAAGTGATGTCACCGAGGTCTTAGAGTCTTGGCTACCCCAGGCCGAGCACGCCTGCCTTCGCCCCTTACGCGTCTTCCGTAGCGACCGTGGTGGTGAGTTCTTTGGCCCTACGTCTCGCTTTCTTGAGTCTCGTGGTGTACGGATTGAATCCTCTGCTCCCTACACCCCCGAGCAAAATGGCGTGTCTGAGCGCTGGAACCGCACCCTTGCTGATGGGGTGCGTTCCCTGCTCTCTGCCTCCGGTCAGTCTCCTCTCTTTGCCTTTGAGGCCATGTCCTACATGACCTGGGTCTGGAACCGTGTTCCCCATGGTTCGCGTGTCTGTGTCCTCTTCTGTGGTCGGGTACGTTGCTTCGTGCTTTGCTGCCGCTGGCCTTTCCCCTCTTCCTCCTGAGCCAAAGACTGTGCAAGCAGCCCGCACGACCTCTGACTCACCATTGTGGGAGCAGGCCATGAAGGCCGAACTTGATGCACTTTCTGACCACGGTGTGTATGAACTCGTTGACCTCCCACCGGGTCGCAAGGCGGTTGCCGCCAAGTGGGTGTATCGTCGCAAGCTGAACCCCGACAACACAGTTGAACGGTACAAAGCTCGCCTCACCGCTAAAGGGTTCTCACAGATCCCTGGTGTCGACTTTGACGAGACCTTTGCCCCAGTCGGTCACTACACCACAGCCAGGGCTCTCCTCAGTCTTGTTGCTCAGCATGACTGGGAGTTGAAACAGATGGATGTCAACAATGCCTTTCTCCATGGCAAGTTGGACGAAGAGATTTACATGGTCCAACCACCCGGCTTCTCTGACGGCACCAACCGGGTTTGGCGCCTGCGCAAGGCACTCTATGGTCTCAAACAGTCCCCACGGTGTTGGAACCAAGAGATCACGGCCACTCTTGAAAAGGGTGGCTACAAGAGAAGCGCCGTGGATCCAACGCTCTTTCTAGGGCCGCCCACCAAACCACTTGTCGCCATTCTTGTGTACTTGGACGACCTTCTCATTGCCTCACCCGATCCTGCGGCTGTGACCGCCGCCAAGTCGCTGCTCCAAGCGGCATACAAAATGAAGGACCTGGGACCGGCTCGTGTCTTTCTAGGCATGGAGTTGGAGCGAGATCGTGCTCGTCGTGTCTTGCATGTGCATCAGGCTGCCTATGTGCGCAGCCTGGGGGAGCGCTTCGCTCCACTCCTCATGTCCATTCCCACAGCATCCACTCCCATGACGCCTGCAGGACAGTCTCTTCTGAAGTCATCTGATCTCTCACAGTTGGGGGAGACGGTTGATGTGACCGACTACCTTCGTGTCATTGGCTCTCTGATGTACCTCGCCACGACCACGCGTGCGGATGTAGCCTTTGTTGCGAACTTCTTGTCTCAATTCTCCCAGTGCCCTCGCGAGCGCCACCTAGAGGCGGCATTGCGAGTGGTGCGGTATGCCCTCTCTACTCCTCGTGTTGGACTGCACTTTTGTGCACAACCATCTGTTGTGGTAGATGGCTTCACCAATAGTGATTGGGCACATGATTCCGATGCTCGCAGCCGTACAGGGTACATCTTCCTGATTGGTGGCACTGCAGTCTCCTGGAAAAGTGGCAAGCAAGGATGTGTGGCACGCAGCACTGCTGGAGCTGAGTATGTTGCTCTGGGTGCATGCACTTGTGAAGCTGTCTGGCTGTGTCGTCTGCTGCAGCAGTTACGTGTTCTCATCCGCTGCATCACTCTGCGCTGTGATAACCAAAGCACAAAAGCCATTGCTGAGAACAGTGGCATGCATCATTCACGCACCAAACACATCAATGTGGAGCATCACTTTGTTCGCAAATGCATTGTTGCTGGCATTGTCCGAGTCACTTGGGTGGATACACGGTCTCAGAGATCTGACTTTTTCACAAAAGCCCTAAGTCGCAATGTCTTCAAAAGTGCTGTTCATTCTGTGGGTCTCATCAGTCCGCATGATCCAGGCTGATCGTTTGGTGTGTCTCCCACTCTTATCTCTTGTGATCACTTCTTGTGATTCCCTCTTGTGTGTTCTGGGTTACTTGTCTACGGGCCATTGGGGAGTGTTGAAGTTCGTTGGCCACTCACAACTCTGTGCCCTCTTGCCTCCCACACTGTGCACACACGCATGTACAGATTAGAGTGACAATGGGATCACCTGGGGAGATGGCCGGTACGTCTGTGCTGGCTGAAGTCGTGGACGCCCCCAAGCTGCTGCCGGACCCAGGGGTGCTCTCTGGCACTCACATAACTCTTGCATGATTCTTCATAACTTTCTGATGCGATAGATGCTAGGGCCCGTACGTTCTCATTGCCGTGCCCTGCGTCATGTTATCTTGTTTTGCATGTTGTGGGGGAGCTGCATTTACCCGGGTGCTGATCCTTAGGGGGCCACCGTGCCGGTCTCAGCCGTGCATCGGTGAGTAGCCGCCCTCGGTTACTTCCGAGTGGTCGGGCTCGACCCCCGGGTGGCGGCGCTCACTCACCCGAGCTCGTCGCTCGTGGTGGGCGAGCGCTCACCGGTCCTAGTCTCGCTCGTTCCCCCTTACTCCTCTTGTCTCTGTGTGAGCTCGAGCTATGCAAACAAGTTGCCGCATCCATGGCGTCTCTCCCACGTTGGTGCTTGTTGCGNGTCATGTTATCTTGTTTTGCATGTTGTGGGGGAGCTGCATTTACCCGGGTGCTGATCCTTAGGGGGCCACCGTGCCGGTCTCAGCCGTGCATCGGTGAGTAGCCGCCCTCGGTTACTTCCGAGTGGTCGGGCTCGACCCCCGGGTGGCGGCGCTCACTCACCCGAGCTCGTCGCTCGTGGTGGGCGAGCGCTCACCGGTCCTAGTCTCGCTCGTTCCCCCTTACTCCTCTTGTCTCTGTGTGAGCTCGAGCTATGCAAACAAGTTGCCGCATCCATGGCGTCTCTCCCACGTTGGTGCTTGTTGCGAATCATACCCCCACACACCTGGGTTAGCTAGTAACTTCCTAGCAACTACAAAAGCAGCTCTCAGTGCTAGCCCAGCTTCGAGTCCCGAATGAGGCCTGCACCGGTTTATGTTGGCAATGCGAGATTGATCAGGGGCAACTCTGTTATATCCGAGTTCAATGGGGAATTTGGACAGTCCTGGCCATGTGTAGGTAGTGGCCAGAAGGCGGCACACCCTCTTTCCCATGCAAGGTGCACTCGTATAAGATCCCTGGTAGCGGGTAGAGCAAGGAGTTGGTGAGAATGTTGAGGAAAACGGTGAGAGATGAGTAAAGAAAGACAAGAGCTGGTGAGCTCTTAGCAGCTCGCTAGGCCTGGCCAGGCCACCCACACGAGTAGCTCAATGTGGGGCCCGGCCGCCACCGTGGGGTCAAACCGAACTGGTCAGCAAAAGCCGCCGTGGTCTCTCACACATCGGAGTAACCAAGGGTGGCCCCGTAGGATGAGCAATCCGGTGCAATGAGTTGCACAACTAGTACAGCATGCACATCAGGAAAAACAGGGAGCCACATCGACCATGACCGTATGTGGAAGCATGGATCTCTCTGTTGTTGTGTGTGTCGTACACAGCTTACGGTGACCCCTCGGCTCATGTCCATTCACGTGCAGATCTCTGAGATTGGCGACGGCGGCAGCAGGCCGACAGCCGGTGGCGACGCGCGCCCAGAAGACTTTCGTATTTTGTAGACTCGTGCTGGGTCAGAGCACGTAGGCGTGCAGCCTATCAGGATGTAGATCTTGTCGACGTGGCCGTTCTGGTTCAAACGGCTCGTCGTTCTGACGTGTCTGCAAGGAATTGTGACCAAAACTGTGTTTTTGCCACTGTTTCGTCCTGCTCGAAAAACAGCGCCGTTGTGCGCCATGTGTGTGTGTGCATCCACTATTTAGGTTGGCCAGACCTCAGTTGTCATTTCTCTCTGCACATTTCAAACATTTGCAGCTTCTAACACTTGTGTTTATGTGTCCCTAGCCAACCCCTTGCTGTTCTCACCTCCACCTGTGCGTGCCAGTGAGTTAGCTAGCTGGCTTGCGCTGCCACGCTAGCGACAGCATTGCTAGGAGCTGTCTCTCATGGTATCAGAGCAGGCGAGCCAATGCTCGTAAAGCTGCGCAGCAGAGACGCAGCAGCCACAGAAGTCGTGAGCAACCGCAGCCGTTGCCTTGAGTAGCAGCAACAGTAGTGCCCACGGCCTCGGCGAGAGATCCTGGGAGGGCCCACCACCACTTCGACCGTTTTTCTAATAAATGCGGTCGTTCCGCGCTCGTTTCACGGTCGTTTCGCGGTCGTTCCGCGGTGCTCCGTGGTGACAAGGCCTCCGCGGCAGACGCTGCAGCCGCGCGACCGCGTCGGAACATGCCTCCAGTGCCGCGGAGGCACTCCGTGTTCTGAGTTTGTCACCTCGCGGTGACGTCGCCACTGCAGATCCGCGGTGTTCTGCGGATCCGCGCATCTCCACCACGGCACCTCCGCGACAGTTTCGGAACACACTTGCGCCACTCGCCGCAGCTCCGCGGTCGCAAGTCTGCGGCACACCCTCCGCTTTCAGAACGCGAGCGCTGCGCGGCGGGTGCGGAACGTGCTGACCGCGGAATCTCAGCAACGTGCGGCATCTCGCCGTGTTCTACGAACGGCACGACCGGCACTCCGCGCCCGACCGCGGAACTCCCGCGATGCTTGGCCTGACCGCGGTCGTCGGCGGCAAACTCGTGGTAAAACGGCAGTACTCCGCGATAATCCGTGGTAATCCTCGATAATCCGCGGTAATCCGCGGTGATCCGCGGTGAGCTTCTGCGGTGAGGTTCACTACGGAAGGTATCCGCGGAGACGGATCCTCGCGACCAGGCGCTCGCTGAGCGTGACAGGACGATCGCCGAGCTTCACCAGCTTCTCGCCCTGCGCTCATCTCAGGGAGGTTCGAGTGAGTTGACTGAGTCGAGGGATCCTACTACCTGTGGAGTGTCTGTGTCGTTGCGTGATAACGTCTGTGGTGGTCTCCATCTGCGCTGGGATGTCAAGGCCAAGGAGGCGCCCTCAAACAGGGTGATGGCCAGTGCCCATGCCGCGCAAGGGTTAGCACCTGAGCCGGTCAGCGAATCGCCAAGGAACCGACTGAAGTCCTTGGTGAAGTCCGGGGCGGCCTTCATCAGGCCGGAAGCTTCGCGGACTGCCATGTGTGTCTGAGCGGGGTAAGACGCCTGATATGGTGCGAGGTAGTAGGGGAGGACTCCCTCGCTCATGGCCCACATACGAAAGCGTGGCTCCCAGGACTTGAAGTCGTTCCCAGTCCGGAAGACGGGCGGGTCTGACTCAAACCACTTGGGTGGCTTGACCGTCGGTAGGGCAATGGCCGAAGCCACTGCGGGGCCAGGCATCGAGGAGGAGGAATTCCCATCCCCAGCCGTGTGCGCGTGATGGACCCGATGACACGTCTTGGTTGCATGCGTCTCATGTTCGCTCCGTTGCTCGTCTTGCCGCATCGCCTGCCGAGCGGCCCACTGCCGCGCCTTGTTCCGTCGCCGAGTGCCACGTTGCCCCTTGTACATGGGTCAGAGATGCCACATGGGTCGTGGACTCTGGTGCCACCCATCACATGACGTGTCGTCGTGACGCCTTTGTCGTCTTGCATCCCGTTGGCGCTGTTTGCTCTGTTCGCATTGCAGTTGGCCATGAGGTCCCTGTCCAGGGTGTTGGGGTTGTGCAGTTCACCAGGCCAGCTGGTCCCGTATACATCTCCAACGTCCTTTTTGTCCCTGATCTGGAACTCAGCCTGCTGTCTGTACGTGCTTGCACCAAGATGGGCCTCGGTGTCACGCACACGGCGACCGATGCTCGCATCTTTGTGCGCGACACCGAGGAGACCGTCCTCAGTGGGACGGTCGTCGATGATCTGTATCACATTGCTGGGTGCTCTGCGAGTGTACCCCCTTTGCCTCCCTCTTCTGCTGCCCGTGTTTTCGTCGCTGGTGCTCTGTCCCCTGAACACCACCGCCTCTTGCATCGACGTCTTTGTCATGTGCACCTGGGGGCTGTCGATAGGCTGATCCGCACTCAGCCTGCTCTTGGTCTTGATGCAGCGTCCTTCGAGGCGCCACCCACGACCGACTGTCGGGCCTGTGCTGAGGGAAAAATGCACCGGTCTACTTATCCTGCATCTGTCTTCAGGGCTCGTCGGCCCCTGGAGCTTGTCCACTCCGACCTCATGGGTCCGCTCCCTGTCGAGTTTCAGGAAGACCGCGGTCGCTACGTCTTGACGTTGACTGATGACTTCACACGCATGCGCTGGGTCTACAGCTTGCGTCAGAAGAGCAATGCAGCCACTACGGTTCGCATCTGGCTGGTCATGGCCGAACGCCAGTCTCCCCACCGACTTTAGACCTTTCGCTCGGACCGTGGCGGCGAGTTCCTCGGTGACATGGCGCGCTCCTTCACTGAGCTCGGTGTCTTCCACAGCCTCTCTGCTCCCGCCACCCCCCAGCAGAACGGTGTCTCTGAGCGTTGGAACCACACCATGGAGGATGCGGTCCGCGCCATGCACGCCGACAGCGCCATGCATGAGGCCTTTGCCTTTGAGGGCATGGCATACATGACCTGGGTGTGGAACCGCATTCCCCACGGTCCCCTCCCAGGTCATCGCACGCCCTACGAGTTGTGGTATGGACGTTGAGCGGACCTGCGCCTCGACCGTGTCTGGGGCTCCCTTGCCTGCGTCTGGTTCATGCCGGAGCAGCAGGGGAGCAAGCTCTCTCCGCGGGGCCGCCTCTGCGCCTTCGTTGGCGTCACCACGTGGTCAAAGGCCTGGCAGTTCTGGGACCTCAAGCGTCGCCGCATCGTGGAGTCCCATGACACTCTCTTCTTCGAGCATCTCGCCTTCCGCGACCTTGCTCGCATCCACACTCTGCGTGTTGCTCATGCCCCTGGGTGTTTCGGTCCCCGTCGTGTGGGGGAGGCTCCTAGTCCGGTTGGCATAGTGCCCCCGTCCAGTGCGGTCACTCCGTCGCCGGCACCCCCGGGGCTGTCCCCAGCGGTTGTGCCCACTGGCACTCCCAGCCTCGCCCCGTCTGTGGCTTGCTCCTCTGCCCTTGACTCTCCGCGCTGGCCCGTGTCCGCATCTGCGTCCGAGTCTGCCTCCGCGTCTGCGGCTCTGCCTGATCCTGCGTCTGTTTCCGCATCTGAGACTGAGTCTGACCCTACGTCTGCTTCTACATCTGAAGCTCACTCTGATCCTGCGTCCGCATCCGTATCTGGCACTGAGCTGTCCCTGTCTCCGGTCACAGACGCGCCTGCGTCTGCCGTGGGCCTGACCCCAGCTGGTGATGCCACGCCAGCTTTGAGTGGCACGCCTGCCGTGCAGTCCACACCGGCATGTGAGTCAGCAGCGCCCACTACTCCTGCCCCATCGGACCCCTACACACGGGCACCCGGCGGACATCTTCGCCCGCGCCCCACGCGCAGCGTCGCCAGTGGTGATCCGGGCACAAAGGTCCTCGGCCTGAGCGCGCGCGGCCTTGCTGAGGTTCACCCTGGCTGTGCCACTAGTGCGGCACTACTTGCTCATGAGCGCGGTCTTGCTCGTGACGCCGCTAAGTCCATGGTGACGATCGACCCTCCCTCTGCAGCATATGCCCTGGCTACACGGAGTGCACCAGTGCTGGCTCCCGATCCCACCAGTCTGCCTGAGGCCTCGTCGGCCCCTGATGCTGAGAAGTGGCGCACTGCCTGCCAGGCTGAGCTTGATGCCATCCGCGAGCACGGCGTCTTTGAGCTGGTGGACTTGCGAAAGAACCGCAAGGCCATCAAGGCCAAGTGGGTTCTACACAAGAAACTTAAGCCAGACGGCACTGTGGAGTGCTACAAGGCGCGCCTGGCAGCAAAGGGCTTCTCTCAGGTCCCTGGTGTGGACTACACTCAGACCTTTGCCCCAGTTGGTCGGATGACGACCACACTCACGTTGCTGAGCCAGGTGGCACAGCACGACTGGGAACTCCATCAAATGGATGTCAATAACCCCTTCCTAAATGGGGATCTTGAGGAGGAGATTTACATGGTCCAGCCGCCTGGCTTTGAGGATGGTACCGGTCGCGTGTATTGGCAGCGGAAGGCCTTGTACGGCCTGAAGCAGTCACCGCGCTGCTGGAACCAGGAGACCACCAGCACGCTGAGACGCGCAGGGTACGTTCAGAGTGATGCTGACCCATCGTTGTTCATCTCACAGTCCCCAGCACCGCTCGCTGCCATCCTTGTCTACGTGGACGATCTTCTGATCGCCTCGCCCAACCTGGGAGTAGTGAATGCTGCCAAGGCCGTTCTCTCCTCGGCCTACAAGATGAAGGATCTTGGTGAGGCCTCTGTCTTTTTGGGGATGGAGATCGTGCGCGACCGTGTTTGTCACACACTCCGTGTCCATCAGGGACACTACGCAGAGAGCGTGGGGGAGCGCTTTGCCGACCTCCTCGCGGCCGTCCGCACGGCCTCCACGCCCATGACCCCTGAGGGGCAGGCCACCCTGAAGGTCGATGACCCAGCGGACCTGGGGGAGCCAGTTGATGTGACCCTGTACCTGCGAGTCATCGACTCGCTCATGTACTTGGCCACCACGACACGGCCCGAAATTGCCTTCACTGTCAACCTGCTTGCCCAGTTCTCGCAGGCTCCGCGCTTGCGAACACTGGAGGCCGCAGTCCGGTGTGTGCGCTACATTTTGTCCACCGCACGCTTCGGCCTGTGCTTTCGCGAGCAGGTGTCCATTGTGCTCGATGGGTACACAGACAACAACTGTGCGTGGAGTCCAGATCGCAAAAGCCGCACCGGCTACATCTTCCTCATTGGAGGTACTGCAGTGTCCTAGCGAAGTGGGAAGCAGGGCTGCATCGCACGTAGTACTGCTGAGGCAGAGTATGTTGCTCTAGGCGCCGGTGCAGCGGAATGTGTCTGGCTCATCCGTCTGTTGCATGAACTGCGTCAGTCCATTCCCCCCGTGGTTCTCCAGTGTGACAACATGAGCGCGGAGGCCATCGCCAAGAACTCAGGTGTATTCCATGCACGCACGAAGCACATCAATGTCGAGCATCATTTCGTACCTGACCTGGTTGATCGTGGTGAGATCCGAGTCATCCACGTGAGCACCGACAGGCAGTGCGCGGATTTTCTGACCAAGGCTCTGGGTCGCTCGAAGTTTCATGCGGCCACTCGTTCCGTTGGACTCTGCCCCACCCCTGTTGCAGGTTGATTCCTCATGTGCCACCCTGTATGTGCTGTGCCTACTGCTTGCAGTGGTTGTGCGTTTCCTGCTCTGTACAACGTCAGTGTCTGCATGTGCATGGACGTGTTTCGCCCTCCGGTCATGGGGGAGTGTTGTTGTGTGTGTCGTACACAGCTTACGGTGACCCCTCGGCTCATGTCCATTCACGTGCAGATCCCTGAGACTGGCGACGGCGGCAGCAGGC
>SZWC01015811.1:14447-36412 GCA_023375785.1 Penium margaritaceum | reverse complement strand
AGAGAGAGAGAGAGAGAGAGAGAGAGAGAGAGAGGGAGAGAGAGAGAGAGAGAGAGAGAGAGAGAGAGAGAGAGAGGGAGAGAGAGAGAGAGAGATGCATGTATTGTTGTTGCCGTTGCGATGATGCTGACGGTGGAGAGTGTCATAGGCGCAGCTATTACAGTCAACGTGGTGCTGATGGCAAAGAGAGTCATAAGCAAAGCCTTATCCTGTCAGTGCAGAGCTGCCGATGGCCGTAGAGAGATCTACATCAGTGACTGTTGCTATCGCTATGCTGTTGACAGCAGAGATTGACGTAGGTGCAGTTGTTGCTGCCGATGTCGTGCTGAAGCTAAGGAGAGCCAATGGAATTAGTGCTGCAATGCTCAAACAAGGAGAATTATGGAAGTGGCTGCTACTGTTATTGCATTGTAAACTACAGAGATTGTTGTAGGAGCAGCTGTTGCTTCAGACACTACCAATAGCAAGAGAGACATGGATGGGGATATGAACCAAGTATTGTGATGTGAGTCCTCCACATCATTTGTACAGCTCCGTATGACCACTCGGTCGTGTCCATGCTGGTGCTTATCCCTGATGCGGACCCAGCTGGTGCTGGAGCACAAACGGGTGGTGGCTCCACCCTCCAACAGCTGCCAGACAGTTGCCACATCATCCCTAGTGCTTACTGGATTGTTCTACAATTGGTCTGCATTCGGTAGAGCTTCATCGGTACACTCGCACTTAGCAAAATTTGTATGTTTTACATTATGTTTCCACTAATCAATGTCAGACCTGTCCGTGGGACCAGTCTTGGGTCTGGCTCAAGATTCTATATCTCAAGGTTCAGGTGGTGTTGGGTTGGGATGCATGTGCACAGAGTTACGGCCTAAACAGTTATTCTGGCCCGGCTTTAGGACACACGGACACTGTCACCTGCATCATCCGACATGCGCCGCGGCAGGAGTTTATCATGTGTGCTTATTAGATGTCATTTCCCTCTGCATTACTAAGCTATTCGATATAATAAGACTTTGCGCGTCTCCCTAGCCTAACCCTCATTACTTCCTGCACTTCCTTGCTTACTAGTCTGTCAGCTGACAGTACAGTGTCACCACGTCACCAACAGCAAGGTTAGGAATCTTCCAAACAGTTTCTCATGGTATCAGAGCAGCGAGACCTTTCACACTAAGGTGCACCACAGAGACACAGTATTGGCTGCAGCAGTGAGAGTCGCCATTGCAGCCATATCCAGGGACCCGTCACAGCAAGCATTGGTAGCATTCATCCAACGTTTGCAACAGCAGCGTCACACACGACCGCTAGAGTGGGTGGCGTGAGTTACCGCCACCACCACAGTAGCAGCAATGGCGGCAACAACGAGCTGCAACAACCACACCAAGCCACAAAAACAGCACTGGGTAGCAGCACCAACCTGTCTGGTGAAGACCCATGATAGAAAGAAAAAAAGGAGAAGCCGCTCTAAATAGCAGCTCACGACAGCAGCAACAAGCAGCATCAGCGTGCAGCAAATGCAGCGATGAGCACTAGTAACAACAGCATCATTTATGGATAGAAGCAACAACATGAAAGTTGTAGCAAAAGTATTGCAGCTCTTGCTGCGCATGCACCAACAGCAGTAGCAAACTCAGCATTGCAACAACGGCAGTAGCTACAGCAACATAGTAGCAGCAGCAGCTATTTGGGTTGTACCGCAAAGATAACAATCGCAACTACTGTGCTATGCAACATGTACTTAGTAAGGTTCTGCTGCACATCACTGCGTAGCATGTCTACCACAAAGCTACGCAGAACTTACATGGCTGTGCAGAACCTACGTAGCCACATGTGAGAGATGACGAGGTTACCTCTCCTCCCTTCGTTTTTCATGTGGAGTCCACGTGCGTTACTCCAAAAGATCGCAGAGTTACTAAGGGGTTGTTCAGGGGCCTCACAGCAAACACCAAGATGGCCTACTAGAGCTCCACCATCCGTTCAGCAATCTATGCCGTACATAACGCCACGGTCTCAGCAACCCTCAATACAATTTGACACCTGGGATGAGGAGTAGATGGAGGATGAAACACATGTGGATGAGATTCATGTCTTATGGAGTGCATTTGTGATCTGCGTCTAGAGTCATAGCCTCTCACCCCACTACATTTGCACTGTCAAGTTCAGGCACATCATTTAGCAGCATTTGCTTTTGGTGGTGTTTCTCTCACTAGTGGCCGTCCTGTACCTCGTCCACCATCTCCCAAGCCTGAGGGCGCCCTACCCACGGAGCGACGACCACAGGACTTTGAGACACCTCCACCCTGTTACGATAGTGACGAGGGCTTTGATTGCTGGGAGACCTTGTTCTAGGTCATGGCCGATTCTGAGGGCATTTGGCCCTAGGTCCACAGCCAATACCACGTCCACAACTCTCATTAGGTCAAGACAGCAGCAAGAGCCATGTGCGATATGCTCTACAACATGCCGCAAGAGAGTGCGGTCCGCTTCTACCCCTTCTTGTGTGAGACCAGGACCGGGATTGGAGCAAATTTGTGCCAGGGCTGGGAGCTGGCCCTGACACTGATCGCTGCACGGACCCATACCACAAGGGCGGCTCGACACGTGAGTTCCACTCCCTCCTCCAGGATCCCAGGGAACACGCAGCCAACTACTGGAGGCATGCAATGTACCTTTACATGTGCCTTGGGACCATTGACGAGACTTAGCTGTTGGCACTCGACACCATCATGACTGGAGCACACTTGGACAACGTGAAGCTTTTTACGAGCTACGACCGTGTGGATCTCTCTAAGTTTCCAGACCCACTACAACTTCTTCCTTGGGCACATCGCTACTTTCTCCAGGCGACATCGGCTCATAAGGCTATAATCGCCCATTAGCGAATTCGACTTGCTGCAGTAGTGATTGTGACCCCTCTAACGCCTCAATCCATGTTCACCAATCCCACATCCATTACTTCCTACTACTCCTCCTCTATCCTGAGCAGCTAGAATCAGGATGTTACAGTGGCTTCACAGGGAAAAAAGGGGGGGAAATAATACGGCAAAGGATAGCAGCAGCAGCAGCAGCTGGCAGGGAATGGCAGAGGAAGTTCTGTCCATTGCTAGAAGTGTGGGGGGGCTCACAGCTACACGAAGTATGAGAAGTCCCTTGATTGGCCTCGGATCATGTGCGGCCTCCAAGTGGCATACATGCAGTGGATGTCCTCTATGGAAAAACGGACAGGCCATGTTGAAACCACAATTGTAGCAGACGCATCCGTTTCACAAGGCAGGACTGGTGATCTCGACTCTCAGGATCGTACAATTGTAAAGCTTTGTCAGCTACTAGCACTTCGTACTCAGGGAGGTGCAAGAGTGTTTTCACAATCGAGTGGTCTCCCAAAATATTGTCCTATTCTGCCTATTACCCTTGATGATGCTTGTGGAGGATCTTAGTTAGCTTGTGATGAGGATGGACCTGAAAGTGTCAACTGGCTTGATAAGTCACAAATACGTATTGTGCGTCATCGTCTCAAGTTCTCTGCTTCACGTCCAGCAAATGCAGAGTGATCTATGGCATGTTATCTTCTGTTGGCAACTGGTTGTGAGCCAAGTGGCACCTGCATCATTGACTCCGGTGCCACCCATCACACGACTTTTCATCGTAGTCACTTCATTGTGCTCGGTCTCGTAGTGTCGATCGGGTTTGTTCACACAGAATCTTATTGGTCGTTGCCTATACAAGAGTTGGGGTTGTGCGGTTTAATGGTCTGCCTGACCCCCTGTGCATTTCTTATGTGCTCTTTGTTCGTACTCTTGAGCTCATCTTGCTCTCTATTCTTCCATGCATGAGGATGGGTCTCACTGTTCAATGCTCAACTAACTCTATTGTAGTGATCACTCTTGACACACGTACCATTGTGCTTCGTAAATCTGTTGTTGATGATCTCTATCATACGTCTCTTTGTACTTCCTCTGCATCTTCTCCCCCTCTCTTTTGTGCGTGTGTTTGCCGATAGTGTTCAACTCCTTGAGCACCAGCACTTGCTGCATCACCTCAAACGCTGTGATCAAACTCAGCCAGCCCTTGGTCGTGACGTGGCTTCCTTAAAAAGCAGCCCTAGACCAATTGTCTTTTTCCGCCCAGAGTAAGGTGCATCGTAGCTCCTATGTCCTATGTCCACTTGAGTTGGTCTAATCGGACCTTCTCGGTCCCTCCAAGTTGCGTCCCTCTCAAATCAGGGTCTGTATGTTCTCATCTAGACTGATGAATTCACTCAGATGCGGTGGGTATACAACCTCTGCTAAGAGAGCAATGCGGACCTGGTGGTCCGCCTCTAGCTGGCAATGGCAGAGAGTCAGTCTCGTCAGACCCTTCACACGTTTGGCTCGGATCATGGTGGCAATTTCTTAGGCAAGATGGATGCCTTCTTCGTTGATCACAATGGTTTTCACTAGATCCCTACTACACCACAGTTTAACGGTGTGTCTGTGTTTTGAAACCACGCCATGGAGGATGCGGTTTGTGCACTACAATTTTCCAGAGTCCTTTGCATTCAAGGACTTCTCCTACATAACGTGGGTCAGGAACCGCTTGTCGCATATTCCTCTTCCAAACCATGTCACACCGTACGAGCTGAGGTCTGGCCATCGTGCCTATCACCATCTAGCTTGCATTTCGGGGTCCCTTGCCTGCATCTGGTACACCGAGGACCAGCAGGGATCCAAGGTCTCACCTCGGGGTTACATGTGTACCTTCCTCGGAATCTCCCCACGATCGAAGGCATCCAGCTTTTTGGACCCTGCTCACACTTGCATTGTCTAGTCTTGAGACGCTCTCTTACTTGATGCTCTCACCTACCGCAACATGTCCATTATTGTGTCACTAGCCGCCGACCATGTTCTCACCTGGGGGATTGAGGAGTCTAGTCATGCACATGGGTCCGTCTGGGCCTCCTCACTTGCAGTTCGATCTGCAGCTGATGACGATTCGGCCATCTTGGCTGTTTGTCCAGTGGCCTCATCGGTTCCTTCTAGCACACCTGATCTTGTGCAATTTTCAGTCCCCATTGGCACACCTGATCCCTTGCCAGCGTCGATCTCCTTTGGCACACCTGATCTTGTGCCACTGTCAGTCCTATCTGGCATACCTAATCCCGTGCGAGTGGTACTCCTCTCTGGAAAATCTGATCTTGTGCCAGCATCAGTCCCCTTTGACACACATGATCTTGTATCAGCATCAGTTCCCTCTAGCATACCTGATCTTGCGCTAGTGAGAGAATCTCCGTTCACACCTACTCATGTGCATGCACCTGTTTTGCACACGGCTCTAGCATAGTAGCCTGCTCCATAGCCTAAGGTGAGCACCTCAACATAGCTACTCATCCGAGCCTGGTGGTCCTCTCCAACCATTGGCCTCTAGGGCTCAACAGGATCCTAAATCGGCGCCTATATGCCCGACTCGCAATTTTCAAATTGGCAAGCCTGACATGAAGACCCTTGGCCATAGTGTCTAGGCAGACTACACATAGGTACATTATGCGTACCCTGTCGACCACGATTTGGTCCCTTGTGACTTCTTGTTTGCTTGCAATGTCACAGCTGATCTTCTTGTGGTCATATCGAGTCGAGAGGCATGCGCTCTGGCCACTCAGAATTCTGCCTTGATGATGCCTTATTTGCACACATTGAGGAAGACGATGATGCAGAGTTCTGGCGTGCTGCTTGTGACAATAAGTTGAGAGCCATCCGTGAGCACGGTGTCTATGACCTTTTCAGCCTTCTACCTAGTCAGAAGGCTATACACGCCAAGTGGGTCTCTCGTAGGAAGGTGAAACCGGGTGGCACAGTGGATTGCAAGAAGGCCCCCTTGATGGGAAAGGGGCTCTCACAGGTTAAGGATGTGGAATTCACTCACCCGTTCGCACCCATTTGCCGTATGACCACCGCTTGCGTCTTGTTTGGGGTTGTTTCTCACAATGACTAGGAGCTACATCAGATGGACAACTCGTTACTCCATGGCATTCTCAAAAAGGAGATCCACATGATCTAGCCACCAAGCTTTGAGGTCAGTGACAAGGTCTGGCACTCACATACTTTCACGTGTCACGGACATGCAGAGTGACGCTGGCCCATCTCTCTTTCTCTGACGTAAAACTGAGAGGTTCACTGATAACTTGGTCTACGTGGATGACCTCCATACTACGTCTCCTACGATGGAGGTCGTGAAGGAGGCCAAAGCAACCCTTCAGGCTGCCTACAAGATGAAGGACTTTGGCCATCCGGTTGTGTTTTGCAAGATGGAGATCGTACGTGATCGTCAATAGCCAACACTCTTGCTACATCAGGCATGTTACGCTCACGGTATGGGGCAAGGATTTTCTTACCTCCATCACACCCGATAGGCAGGATGCCTTGAATGTGGCAGGATGCCATAGCTGGGGAAAACAGTAGACGTGGCCCTCTACTTGCGCATCATTGGCTCTACGATGTACTTTGCCACTACAACCCAACCCGACACGCCTTCAATTTCAACATCCTTACACAATTCTTGCAGTGTCCTCAGGTGAGAGCCCTTCACATGCTTGTGCAAGTTGTGCGGGACGTGGTTTCCACACCGTATCTTAGACTCTGCTTTCAACGATAGTGTTCGATGACACAGACAATGACTAGGCGTGGAGCCCAAATGGGCGCTGTCAGACATGCCATATGTTCCTGTTGGGCGGCATCGCTCTGTCATGGCACAACAGCAAGCAGGGTTGTATCGCACGTAGCTCATGAGTGGCTTAGTATGTTCCATTAGGGACTGGGGAGGCCAAGGCGGTGTGGCTACAATGTCTTTTACCCGAGTTGTGTCAGTTTGTGCCAGACATCCTCTTATGTTCTGACAACCAAAGTGTTCTTTCCATTGCATAATCCATTGCACAATCAAGTGTGTTTCATGCATGCACAAAGCACATTGCTGTTGAGCATCACTTTGTGAGTGATCTTGTGGAGCGACAGGTGATTTGATTTCATCAGGGTGACCATAGACATACAACGGGTTGTTTTCTTGACCACGGCACTGGCGGGCAGAAAGTCTGTGGTGGCATTTTCTTATGTTAGGCTTCCCCCCTTGCCTGTGAGTGGCTCAGATTTGGTTGTGTGGGAATGGCTCAGACTCGGGTGTGTCAATTCCACATGTGGATGGACATGCATAGCATTGGGTCATGAGGGAGTGTTGTGTTGTGAGTCGTCCCCATCTATTTGTACAGCTTAATGTGACCACTCGGTCGTGTCCATGCTCATGCAAATCCTTGATTTGGACCCAGTTGACACTGAAGCACCGAAAAGTGGTGACTCCACTCACCAGCAGCTGCCCAACAACTGCCACGACGTCCCAAGTACTTGCTACGGTGCTTTGTAGTTTGCTTGCAATCGCTAGAGTTTTCTTGGTGGACTGGCCCTTAACCCCGGTTTGCATGTTTTGCATCATGTGTCCACTGATTGACGTCAGACCTGTGTGTATGACCAATCGTAGTGTCCAGCTAAAGATTGAGCATTTTGAGGTTGAAACAATGTTGCATCTAGATGTCTATGCGCACAGTTGCAGCCAAAACAGTGGTTTTAGGCCAGTTTGAGGACAATCCCACACTGCCCCATGCGTCACCCGCCGTGCGCCGTGACAGGTATTTATGTCATGTGTGTTGTGATGTGAGCCGTCCCGCCTGTTTGTACAGCTTACCATTACCACTCCGACGTGTCCATGCTCGTGCCAATCCCTGATGCAAAGCCAGCTGGTGCCACAGTACCGTCGCGTGGTTACTCCACCCACCAGCAGCTGCCAAAGAATTGCCACGACGTCACGGGTGCTTGTTGGGGTGCTGTGCGGGTTTCTGCTGGGGTCACTAGAGTTTTCTCGGTGGACTGGCTCTTGAACCCGATTTGCATGTTTTGCATTGTCTATCCACTGATTGATGCCAGACTTGTGTTTGTGACCAGTCGTAGCGTCCGGCTCGAGATTCTACATCTCCAAGTTCATATTGTCTTCTGTTTGGATGTGCATGGAGTTACGGCCAAAACAGTTATAATGGGGCAATTTTAGGACAAATTGACACTACCGCGTGCGTAACCTGCCATGCGCCACGGTACATGCATATGTTGTGTGCTTGTCAGTTTTCATTTATCTCTACATTACTAGGCTATTGGAGCTTATGAGACTGCGCGTCTCCCTAACCTAACCCGTGCTGTTTCTTGCACCTGTTTACTTGCTAGTGCGCCAGCTGACTGGATAGTGTCGCCAAGACAGTAGCAGCAATGCTAGGAAGCTTCTTAGTAGCTTTACATGGTATTAAAGCAGATAGACCTCTCTTGTTGAGTTGCGTTGCAAAGATGTAGTACCGGAAGCAACAGTGAGATTCACCACTGCCGCCGTATCTTGGGACCCGTCGCAACCAACGTTAGCTACAACAATGTTACCACACAACCGCCACCACCGCAACACAAAAATTTGTGGCAATAACGAGTTATAGCAGCCACGCCGAGCAATAGAAGCAGTACCAGGTGGCAGCAGTAGCCTTGTCTGGCTACCATCCTTGACATAGAAAGAGAGAGAGAGAGAGAGAGAGAGAGAGAGAGAGAGAGAGAGAGAGAAGCAGCTCGTGGCAGCAGCTGCGAGAAGTGACTATGTGCAACGGCTATAACAACTTGTGGAGCTTTTTTTCAACATTTCAATCCCTCGATACGCCCTGTTGGTTCCCTATTTTGACCATTTTGATGTTCGATCCCATACTAATCACTCAGATGGAGCCGGTCCGTGACAAGGGCAAAAGGCTAGGAGACCCCTCCTCTTCCTCCTCTTTGGGCATCATGAGTCCACGGTCATATTCACTTGCGATCGACGAGCATCATAGTACGCAGGATGAGATGCGCCGGCAGTAGCAGCGGCAGACTGATGCGTTGTAGGATATTGCGGAGTTATTGAGGCGTCGTTCAGGGACCTCACAACACCCACCAGGAGGATCTACTAGAGTTGCACCATCCGTTCAGCAATCTCTGGCGTACATAGCACCACGACCTTGGCACCCCTCATCACAGTTTGACATCTGGGATGAGGGGGAGATAGAGTTTGACACACGTGAGGATGAAGTTCGTGTCCTTGAGGAACTCATTCATTAGCAACGTCCGGGGTCATAACCTCTCACCTCGCCACCTTATAACTGTCAAGATCAGACACGTCATTCAATAGCATTTAGTTTTGGTGGCGTTTCTCTCACTGGTGGTCTCCCTATACCTCCTCCACCATCTCCCGAGCCTGAGGTTGTCCTCCCCACCAAGCGGCGCCCGAAGGACTTTGAGACACCTCCACCCCGTACTGATACCGACGAGGAATTTGACTATTGGAAGACTTTGTTTCAGGCTTGGGCCAGTTCTGGGGGCGTCTGGCCCTACTACCACAACCAGTACTAGACCCGCGACGCTCTCCAGGTCCAGATAGCAGTGAGAGCGATGCACGGTTGCCTCTACGTCATGCCCCAAGAGCAAGTCCGTGCCAGGGCTGGGAGTTGGCCCTGACATTGCTCGCTAGAGAGACCCATGCCACGAGGGTGGCTTGACTGTGTGAAATTCACTCCCTCCGTCAGGGTCCCACGGAGCTTGCAGCTGACTACTGGAGGCACGCGACACACTTTCACACACGCCTTGGGACTGGTCGCGAGAAGCAGTTGCATGCACTCGATACCATCATGATGGGGGCGCACTTGGACCATGTGAAGATCCGTACTAGTTTTGACCGTGTGGCACTCTCTGATTTGTCCGAATCATTACAGCTGCTTCCTTTGGCTCCTCGCTACTTCCTCTAGGCAACATTGGCTCATGAGGCTACTATTGCCCATCAACAAAGTCCATTTGTTGTAGTAGTGACTACGACGCCTCCTACTTCTCAAACCGAATTCACCAGTCCCACATCTACCGCTTCCTCCTCCTCCTCCTCTAGCCCGTGCAGCTGAATTCAAGGCATTGTAGAGGCCGCACAGGGGAAGAAGGGGAAAAGGAAATGCGTCAAGGGACAGAAGCAGCTGGTGAGTAGTGTCAATGCACATTCTGTCCACTTCTATAATTGTGGGGGCGCTCACTACTACTCAAAGTGTGAGCAGCCCCTTGATTGGTCTTGGATCGTGTGTGGCCTCCAGGCCACGCACGCGCAACGGATGTCCTCTGGTGACACACAGGCAGGGCGTGTCGCGACCATAATCATAGCAGCCGTATCCGTTTCACCAGGCAACAGCAGTGGTCTGGACCCTCGGGATCGCACGATCGCGGAGCTTGGCCACGGAGGTGCGAGTGTGTCATCATAGCTGAGAAGTCCCGAGGTAGCTTGTCCAGTCGTCTCTACTACCCATTATGATGATTGTGGGGGAGCTCAGTTGGTTTGTGATGAGGATGGACCTGTCAGTACCGATTGGCTTGACGAGTCACAGATCCGTGTTGTTCGCCGTTATCCCGAGTCATCTGCTACACGTCCAGCAGAGGCAGAGGGCTCTGTGGTATGTTTTTTAGTGTCCACGACTAGTTGTGAGCCTAGTGGCACTTGGATAATTCACTCTGGTGCCACCTATCACATGACTTGTCGTCATAGTGACATCGTTGTACTTGGTCCCGCTGCGTCGGTTTGGTCCGTTCACGGAGGGTCTGGTCAGTCATTGCATGTGCAGGGAGTTGGGTTTGTGCGGTTTGATGATCCATCTGGCCCCTTGTGCATTTTTTATGTGCTCTTTTTTTGTGCTCTTCAGCTCAGCCTGCTCTCTGTTTCTGCTTTCCCCTCTGCCATGGTGACTACTGTTGACACGCGTGCCATCGTCATTCGTTCCTCTGTTCTTATGATCTATATCATGTACCCTACTGCTCAAGGAATTCAACGATATAGGTTTGCCTAGTTATGAAATCTATGAATTAGATGAAAAAATTGGGTTCAGTAATATTTTTGGAATCCTAATTGAACAAATTGGAATTCAACTGGCACATTGAATTCAACAGAATGCCCATGATCATTTTTGCAAAAATCCAATAATTCAACGAGATACTCCAGTACACGAAGGAAACGTGAGGACCATTCACGGGTCTAGCTGTGTGTCGTGCCGTGTGGGTTTGTCATTTTGTACGGATGGTTGTTCACGCCTATCCGTCATTCCCTACCATGAATGACTCTATGGAGAATGTGAACAAACATGTGATGTGAAACATGAATGAACATTTCATGCACCATGATTTCACCGAAAACATATTCAAATTACTTATGTAACATTTTAATTTCATCGAACAAAATTTTGACACAATTTCAACGACCAGAAAAACAATTAAAATCGAATACCTCGAGCAGTAGGGTATCTTGTGGCATTTCCTTGGTTTCCTCTCCCTCTCTCTTTCCTTTGCGTGTGTTTGTCACTAGTGTTCTCTCGCCAAAGCATTAGGGTTTGTTACATCGTCTCCTCTACTATGTGAGCTCACACACTATGTCCAAGCTCATTTGAACTCGTCCAGTCCTCAGTCTTGACATAGCTTCCTTTGAGAAGCAGTCCATGATCGATTTACTTTTTTCCAGCCAGTGTAAGATGCATCATTGCTTTTACCCTTACTCCTATTCTCGGCCACTGCGTCCACTAGAGTTAGTCCACTCGAACCTTCTCGGTCCTCTCCTAGTCAAGTCCCTCTCAGATTGGAGTCCATATGTTCTCACCATGGCCGATCACTTCACCTGGATGCGGATGGTCTACAGCCTCCGCCACAAGAGCAATGACGTCCTAACAGTCTGCCTGTGGCTGGTGATGGTTGAGTGTCAGTCTCATCACACCTTGCACATGTTCTGCTCGGATCATAGTGGCAAGTTCTTAGGCAATATAGATGCCTACCTTGGTAAGCACGGTATTTTTCTCCAACTCTCCACCCCTGCCACACCTCAGCAGAACGGTGTGCCCAAGCATTGGAATCGCACAATGGAGGATGCATTTTGCGCTATGCAATCTGAGTGTGGTCATCCGGAGTCCTTTGCCTTTGAGGGCTTCTCCTACATGACGTGGGTCTTGAACTGCTTACCACATGGTCGACTTCCAGACCATGTCACGTTGTACTAGCTGTGGTTTGGCCATCACACCGATCACCGTCTCGCTCACATTTAGGGATACCTCGCGTGTGTCTGGTACACCGAGCAGGGCTCCAAGGTCTTACCTTGGGGGCGCATGCACACCTTCCTTGGCATCGTCCCGCAGTCAAAGGATAGGTGCTTTTGGGACCTTGCTCGCCATTGCATTATCGAGTCTCGAGATGCTCTCTTCTTTATGGCTCTCACCTACCGCGACATGTCCAGCATTTTGTCGCTGGTCGCCAACCACGTTCCTGCCTGTGTGGATTCCTACTAGATGAGGGAGTCTAGTTCTACATATGGATCTGTCTAGACCTCCTCACCTGTGGAATGGTCTCCGGCTGCTGACGATTTGGCCATCGTGGCTATTAGTCCATTAGTCTCATCAGTCCCCTCTGGCACACCTGACCCCATGCCAGTATCAGACCCCTCTGGCACATATGATTCCGTGCCAACGTCGGTCCCCTCTGGCACACCTGATCCTGTGCCGGTGTCAGGCCCCTGAGGCACACCTGATCCCATGCCAGTGTTAGTGTGTTGGCTCTCTTATGTACTCGGCCATCACCACACGACCTGACATCGCCTTTGCCCTCAACTTCCTTGTACAATTGTTGCAATGTCCTGGGGCAAGAGCCCTTCAAGCGACCGTGCGAGTGGTATGGTATGTGGTATCCATGCCACACCTCAAAACTTTTTTTCGGTGGCAGTGTTCAGTGGTAGTCAACGGCTACACAAACAGCGACTGGATGAGGAGCCCTGATGGGCGCAGTCGGATAGGTTACGTGTTCCTGCTGGGTGGCACCGCTCTGTCATGGTGTAGCGGCAAGTAGGGTTGTAGTGCACGTAGCTCATCGGAGGCTAAGCTTGTTGCGATGGGGGCTAGGGCTACAGAGGCGGTGTGGCTGCATCGTCTGTTTCATGAGTTGCGACAATCTGTGCCTTGGATCATTCTGTTTGGCGATAACCAGAGTCATCTTGTCATTGCAGAGAAGTCTAGAGTGTTTCATGCATGCATAAGGCACATTACAATTGAGCATCACTTTGTACGTGGTCTTGTAGAGCGACAAGTGATCTCTGTGATCTAGGTCGGCAGGAACATACAACGGGCTGACTTCCTGACCAAGGCACTGGCACGCTAAAAGTTCATGGTGGCCATTCCTTCTCGCGGACTTCGCCCCTTGCCTGAGAGTGAGTGAGAATGGGGTGCAAATGCATGGAATGTTAAGCATCTCGTTGCGCACTTGTGTAAGTTCTGCACGTATAGCGACATGCGTACCATTGGGTCATGGAGGAGTATTGTTATGTAAGTCGTCGCGTCTATTTGTACAGCTTACTATGACCATTCAACCGTGTCCATGGTTGTGCAGATCCCTGATGCGGACTCAGCTGGCCCTTGAGTATTGACGCGTGGTGGCTCCATCCACCAGCAGCTGCCAAACAATTGCCACGACATCCAGTGTGCTTGCTGGGGTGCTCTGTATTTTTTCTGCACTCGCTAGAGTTTTCTCGATGGACTCGCTCTCGTGCCTGATTGCATGTTTTGCATTGTTTATCCACTAATCCATGTTGGGCTTGTACATGTGACCACTCGTGGTGTCTAGCTCAAGATTTTGCATCTCTAGGTTCATACAATTAGGGTTGTTAAATCGAGATCGAGACGAGATTTCTCGATGTCGAACTCGTTTTTTTTTCATTCCAGTACGATATGTCGCGTCTCGGGTTTAGAGTGTCAGTTTGTATGTCAAACCAAGAAAACTTGATATGGGGACATGCAATAAGGATTAACAAAAGGTTCTATGCTGCCACCTTGCCCAACGACTACAATTATTGACCGCCAGACTCATAAGTGTTTCAGGAGACGACGTGGAATTGAACAAAGAAACGCGACTAGAGCATTTAACCATCGTCGGCAATTAAGTGAGGACTATTTTTTGGTTGTGGTCGAAACACACGCAAGTGCCCTCTTGTCTCAACGCACACACACACCTAACCACTACAGGTGATTGATCTTGACTGAGGCTATCCGGTGCAAGATTGTGACACAGCTTGGGGCGCACAGTGGTGGTGACACCATCAAGTCAAAGAGTGGTGGCCACAGCACCAACGCTGTCCTAATGACGAGCCTTAGTTTGGTGATAATAACTGTTGGTTTTTGTGCATCCCTCATTGTGCTCTGTTGTGTCCTCCCGGCTTGTGTACATTGGCGTGCAGATGACTGACGGTGAGACTCGACGCTGATGGAGCGTCATCCGGTGGAGCCGACGCACGCTGAGGTCTACTCGCGGTTTGCTTGAGCCTCTTCTCTCCGGCGACGTGCTCAGCTCCATCGGCAGGCCTCCTTGGCGGTCGTGCTGCCTGTGGTCACTGCCACCGCAATTGTTGTCTGCATGCGTCCAGCGCGTCCTGTCGCGTCTGCGTCGTCATGCCCTGCCTAGGGTCCTTGTTGCATGCTGTATGACCCTGTTTGGCATCATGGACTACCGTAGGCGCTGCCTGGGTTCGGGCAGCCATAACTCTCTGCTACTGTTTTTCTAGCTGATTCTGACCGCACGACTGCGTTCACAGCGTTGGTATTATGGTATGGTCCAGTTTTCAGGCAAAACGGACGACGCCCGGGTTTTGGGCTGTCGGTCGTCTGGCAAGCCTCACAAAGAAAACCTGCCAGCCTGAAAATAGAGCTGTTTTCTGATTGGCTGTTGAACTGAGTAACAAGCTCTACAGACCTTGGGGGAGGCTAGTTCTTGGAGGGGTCTCCCATTGTGTCTCATTCTTGATTCCTAACCAGTTACTTTCAGTTTTCAGCTGCTTTCTGGCGCTAACTCTGGCGCGCGCGTTTCTGAGTAACAAACCTAGAGCTTCCAGACTAAGACTCTAGAGCAGCAGACTGAGGGGGCAGCTGACTTGAGCAACGAGCGTGGAAGCCCGCACGCTGCATCAACAACGTTGCTGCCCCAACCTGCTGCCTAGGCTTTCCATTTTGGTATCAGAGCCAGAGCGTAGCACCAGAAGCAGAAGACTGGCGAACAGGTGCCAGGCAACGGCGGCGGACCCCCATACGTACCAGTGTAGAGGAAATCCTGCCGGATTTTTCTCGGCAGCATTGACCCGCCTGGTGGCGGCGTCAGATTTTTTCCCACGGCCACTGGGCCAGGGGAAATGCTGCCAAAATTTTTTCGGCAGCACTGACCCCCACGCGTGANAGAAGCAGAAGACTGGCGAACAGGTGCCAGGCAACGGCGGCGGACCCCCATACGTACCAGTGTAGAGGAAATCCTGCCGGATTTTTCTCGGCAGCATTGACCCGCCTGGTGGCGGCGTCAGATTTTTTCCCACGGCCACTGGGCCAGGGGAAATGCTGCCAAAATTTTTTCGGCAGCACTGACCCCCACGCGTGACGCGAGGAGGTGAGCGGCAGGCAGCGTCTGACATCTACGGGCGACGACGCAAGCGGCAATGTCACCCAGGTGCAGTGACTAGCACCACCAGCAGCAGCAGGCAGAAGCAGCAGCTCGCAACAGCCCGCAGCAGCAGCAGCTCGCAGCAGCAGCAGTAGCAACAGCGCGCAGCAGCAGTAGCAGCAGCGCGCAGCAGCAGTAGCAGCAGCGCGCAGCAACAACTCACAGCAGGAGCCCGCAGCGGCAGTAGGCAGCAGCCGCACCTTGTAGCAGCTGCAGCACCCTGCAGCAGTAGCAGCGAGCTGCAGCAACTGCAGCAAGTAGCAGCAGTAGCAGCGAGCTGCAGCATCAACCAGCTGCAGCAGCAGTAGCAGCAGCAGGGAGCAGTAGCTGGCAGCTGCCAGCCGCGGCTGCTGCTGCTCGCAGCGAGTGAGCAGCGAGCTGCAGCCCACTGCTGCCAGCGAGCAGCAGCTCGCTACTGCCATGCGAGCAGCAGCCCGCTACTCATAGCAGACAGCGGGCTGCTGCCCGCTGTGACAAGAAAAAAAAAGGAGTAACAAAAAAATCCCCCACCCCCACAACTCGCTGTAGCAGCCCGCCGCAACAGCAAGCAGCTGTTGCAGCACGCAGTAGCTACAGCAGCGCGTAGCAGCACCAACGAGCTGCAGCAACCACAGCAGCCGTAGCAACTCGTAGCATCAGTAGCTACAACTACAACTCCAGCAGCAATAGCAACACTAGCAATAGTTGCAGCAGCAGCAGCAGCAGTAGCAGCAGCAGCAGCAAGCAGCAGCAGCAATAGCAGCAGCAGCAACAACAGCAGCAGCTACAGCAGCAGCAGTAGCAGCCGCAGCAGTAGCAGTAGCAGCAACAGCAGCGAACTACAGCAGCAGCATCAGCAGCAGCAGCTGCAGCAGAAGCTGCAGCAGCGGTAGCGGCAGTAGCAAGAGCTGCAGCAACAGCGACTGTAGTAGCATCAGCAGCAACGGCAGCCCCAACATCCGCCACTGCTGACGTCAACACCCCTCTGCTGACGTCACTACTGACGTTACTACTGACGTCATCAAGAAAAAGGGGGGAGGGAAAGGGTGAAGGCCATAAGAGTGGGTATAATCTTCACCGCCCCAACCTCCTGCTGACATCAGCAACACAAAGACAACAAAAAAAGGAAAGACACTAAGTCATGGCTAGCAGTCCCGGCGAGGAGGGGTCCTCCTCTGCTCGGGGGACCCCTATCCCTCCTTTCTTGCAGCGATTGCTGCAGCAGCAGCAGCAGCGGCAACACCCGCTGCCGTTGCAGCAACAGCAGCCGCCGCTGCCGCAGCAGCAGCAGCCGCCGCCGCCGCCGTAGTAGCAGCAGCCACCGCCCCTACAGCTGCAGCAATAGCAGCCACCACTGCTACAAAAGCAGTAGCAGCAGCCGCCGCCCCTACAGTAGCAGCAGCAGCAGCAGCCACCGCCATTGCAGCAACAGCACCCGCCACCCCTACAGCAGCAGCAGCCACCGCCCCTGCAGTAGCAACAGCCGCCGCCCCTACAGCAGCAGCAGTCGCCACCCCTACAGCAGCAGCAGCAGTAGTAGCCACCGCCGTTGCAACAGCAACAGCAATCGCCGCCCCTACAGCAGCAACAGCCACCGCCACTGCAGTAGCAGCAGCCCACTGGTAACGTTGGCGGCAACCCTGACCCTCTCGCTGCCTTGACGCAGCAGCTTGCAGCGCTACAGCCAGTCACCGCCCAAACCGCCACCAGCACGCTGCCGTCGTTCATCCCTCCATGGCACCCTAGCCCCGCTATGTCCACTGCCACGTACTACCTGGCATAGCAGCACACTCAGCGCCAACGGCAGACAGTGACCTCCGTCCTTGGCCCCACTCTGGGTGCCGGCCACAGGCAGAAGGACTTTGAGACACCGCCGCCGCCGCTTCAGGCCGGCGAGTAGTTCCGGAGCTGGGAGCTCAGCTTCCGGATCTGGGCGCAGGGTGAGGGTCTGTGGGCTTACTACACCCTCCCTTACGATTCCGCACAGGCCGATCAGCTATATGACGCTGGTCGCGCCGTCCGTGCCCTTGTCCTAGTCACCCCCCAGCCTCCCGCCTTGCCCTGGAACCCTTCCTCGACGACTTCACCGCTGGCGACATCCCAGACCCTGATGCCGCATGGCACGTCCTTGCTAGGCCCCATCGCCTGTCCAGCAACGCTGAGATCAGCCGTCTGCTCCGGGAGTTCAACTCCCTGCACATGGGGGAGACCGAGATGGTCACTGCCTCTTGGCAGCGAGCGGAGGACATCCTCCGTTGACTTGGCAAATCTGCTCCGCCCCCCCTGTCCGCGCTCCTCACCATCAAACGCGGCGCCACCAGCAAGTACGCGGACGTCTTCGTCCACTACCCCCAGGACGTCCTCTCCACCATGGCGGCCTAGGGCACCCTCATGCCCTGGGCATACGAGCTCTTCCTCCGCATTGAGGAAGCTCGCCAAGAGTCCTAGCTCCATCGCACGGCAGAGCTTGCATCCCCTGCCGTCGCCTCCCCTGCCGTTGCCTCCGTGGCCGTCGCCTCCCCTGCTGCAGCTACCCCATCGTCTTCGGGGAAGAAGAAGAAGAGCCGAAACAAGAAAGGCAAGGGTCCGCCGCAACAGTAGCAGCAGCAGTCGTCGACCCGGTCCAGCGGTGGTGGCTCGGTCTGCCACAACTGTGGCCAGCCCGGGCACGGGTGGTACACGTACCCTCTCCCGACGGACGAGGCGCGCGTCATCGCCACCATGCGCCACCAGCGGGAGCGCCGCCTCGCCTTTGCCGCCGTTGCTGTTGCTGGCCCTGACACTCCGACCTCGTCCAGCAGCTTTGCCACTCCGACAGCTCTGCCTGTCCCGCAGACACCCGCGTCGTAGCATTACTACCCGCAACAGTACCACCCTCAGCCGTCGGCACCTCCGCTTCCTTCGCCGGCTCAACCCTCCTACTATCCGGGCTCCGGCGTCGTCACTCCGCACTCCGTCTATACTCATGGGCCGTCCTCCCGTGAGGGTCAGCTGGAGCAGTTCATTGCGCTCCAGCTTGGTCTACCTCGCCCTCCTCCCCAGGGAAGTGCAAGTTGTGTCACCTCCTGCCCTCCGGCCCATCCCTGTATGACTGAGACTGAGCTGCGGTTGTGTCCCGTTTCCTCGTCTGTCTTGTCGTCTCCCGTGTTCTCCTCCACCCTACTCCTTGACGACGTTACGTGGTTTGACGATTGGCAGTCTCGTTTCGCGCCTCCTTCCACCGCGACCGTGTCCCTTGCTTGCTGCCATGTGACCGTGAGTGATCTGGCGACCCCTGTCCAGGACCCTGCTGAGACCTAGATCATCGACTCCGGGGCCACGCATCACATGACGGCCTATCGCGAGGCCTTCAGTATGCTCGGTCCTGTCGGCAATGTCTCCGGTGTCCGGACGGGTTCCGGACAGGAACTGCCTGTTCGTGGTGTTGGCGTCGTTCGTTTCCGTGGTCCGGCTGGTGACGTTTTTTTGACCGATGTTCTCTTCGTCCCTGGTCTCGAGGTCAACCTCCTGTCCGTGACTGCCCTTGACCGCATGAGCATGGACGTTGTGCACTCGCATGGTGTTGGCACTATGTCGTTGCGTCCGTCTGGTCTTGTCGTACTGCACGCCACCGCCCGTGGCAACCTGTGGCACGTTCCACGCCTCTCTTCTTGCCCTCCCGTCTCCTCCCCATCGGCCGCCACAGGTCACATGTTTGTGACCAGCACGGTTTCTCCTCAGCATACCTGCCTCTTGCACTGCCGCCTTTGCCACGTCCACTGTGCCGCCGTAGAAAGCATGCTCCGCACCCAGCCGGCCAAGGGCCTTGACCCGGAGACTTTCCCTCTCCCGTGCCCCACTGAGTGCATTGACTGCGCTCAGGAGAAGATGCACTAGTCCACATACCTCCTCTCTTCCTCCCGTGCGTATGCCCCTCTTGACCTTGTCCACTCGGACGTCATGGGCCCTCTCTCCACCGAGTCTGTCGGTGAACATGGCCTCTATGTCCTCACTCTTAAAGACGACTACTCTCGCTACTGTTGGGTCTTCTGCCTTCGGCAGAAGAGCGATGTCTCCCGAACCATTCAGGACTGGCTTGTCCTCGCGGAGCGCGATTGTGGCCGCCCCCTTCGCCGCTTTCGCTCCAATCACGGTGGCGAGTACCTGGGTGAGACCACGACCTTTCTCGCCTCCCGCGGGATCCACCATGAGACGTCTGCGCCCTACACACCTGCCCAGAACGGCGTCTCCGAACGGTAGAACCGTACCATGGCCGACGCCGTTAGCACCATGCGGGTCGAGTCCGGTCTCTTCGATGGCTTCTATTCTGAAGCCATGGCCTACATGACCTGGGTCTGGAACCGGGTCCCCCACTGTCCCCTTCCCCGCCAGTCCACGCCCTACAAGCACTGGTGCGGTCGGCGCGCTGACCTCCGCCCGGCTCGCGTCTGGGGCTGCGTAGCCGTTGTATCGCTGCCCGCCCCACAGCAGGGCGGCAAGCTCGCCCCCCGCGGACGCCCCTACACCTTCCTCGATGTGTCTTGTCAGTCCAAGGCCTGGCGCTTCTGGGACCCATCCCGACACTGCATCGTCGAGTCCCGCAATGCCCTCTTCTTTGAGGACCTGTTTCCCTGCGACCTCATCCGCTCCGGCTCGTCCGTGTCCCTCCCGTCGCGTGGGGGAGTGGTGAGTCCATTCTCGGTCCTGTCGCTTCCGAGTGACACATCACTCCGTCCCTCTTAGCCGGTAGCCCTTGTCGCATCCGCTGGCCCTCCCGGGCCAACAGTCCCAGCCGCGTCCACTGGCCCTTCCCAGCCAGCTAACCCCCGTCGCGTCTGCTGGCGCCTCCAGACCAGCTGCCCTAGTCGCGCCCGCCGGCCTCTCCGGGCCAGCAGCACCTGTCGTGTCCGCTGGCCCCTCCGGGCCGACAGCCCCAGTCGCTTCCGATGGCCCCTCTCGGCCGACAGCCCCAGTCGCGTCTGCTGGCCCTTCTGGACACGCAGATCTTGTCACGTCCGCTGGCCCCTCCGGACCAGCTGCCCCAGTTGCGTCCGCTGGCCCCTCCGAGCCAGCAGCCCCAGCCGCATGCGCTGGCCCCTCCGGGCCAGTAGCCCCAATCGCGTCCGCTGGCCCCTTTGGCCCAGCAGCCTCTGTCACGTCCGCTGGCCCCTCCAAGCCAGTAGCGCCTGTCGCGTCTGCTGACTCCTCCGGGCCAACTGGCCCCTCTGGGCAAGCAGCGCCGGTTGCGTCAGCAGGCTCCTCCGGACCAGTAGCCCCGTCCGCTTACGTCGACCCGTCGGACTCAGGACCATCTTCTGCCCGACCGCGTTACACACGTGGCCCAGGCGGCAGCCTCCAACCTCGGCCGACAGTGACCGTGCAGACCGTTGCTCCACGTCCCGTGGCGCCTCGACCCCCTATGGCTTCACATGTCTCCTCCACTCCCACGGTCGTGAGTGGAGACCCTGGCACAAAGGCTCTCGGCCTGACCACTTCTGCCATCATCGCAGACCTTCACCCGGGTTCTGCATTGGGCTGCGCTATGCTTCATCACGAGCATCGACATGCTGTTGTGGCTGCACTCGCCCGCATCTCACCTGGGGCTCGTGATGCACACGCCCTCTCAGTCCGATCCACAGCGCGCCCAGAGGACCCTTCCACCCTATGCGAGGCTCGAGCCTCCCCTGAGGCCGCACATTGGGATGCTGCCTGCACCGAGGAGCGCGCTGCCATCCAACAGCACCACGTGTATGACCTCGTCGACCTCCCTCCAGGTCGGAAGGCCATAGGTGCCAAGTGGGTCTTTCAGCGTAAGTGGAAGCCTGACGGATCCTTGGACAAGTACAAGGCCCGCCTCATAGCAAACGGGTTTGCTCACGTCCCTGGGGTCGACTACAACCAGATCTTCGCCCCAGTCGGTCGGTTCTCCACTAGCCGGGCGCTCTTCAGCCTGGTTGCCCAGCACGGGTGGGAGCTGCATCAGATGGACGTGAGCAACGCATTCCTCCATGGCTCACTGGATGGTGAGGAGCTCTACATGACGCAGTCCCCAGGCTTCGATGACGGCACAAGGAGAGTTTGGCAGCTGCGGAAGGCCCTCTATGGCCTAAAGCAATCGCCTCGATGCTGGAACCAGGAGATCAGTAGCACGCTTCTCCGTGGCGGCCTCCAGCGCAGCACCGCTAACCCCGCACTATTCGTCAGCCCGCGAGGTCAGACCTTTACCGCAGTTTTGGTCTACGTCGACGATCATCTCCTTGCGTCGCCAGACACGGCCGCCATCCAGCGTGTCAAGGACTTGCTGCACGCCGCCTACCAGATGAAGGACCTCGGGTCTGCCCGAGTCTTCCTGGGCATGGAGCTTGAGCATGATCGCTCCCAGGGCATCCTGCACGTTCACCAGGCTGCCTATGTGCAGACCCTGTCCACTCGCTTCGCCGAGGACTTGCCCCTCGT
>SZWC01015809.1:19659-48139 GCA_023375785.1 Penium margaritaceum | reverse complement strand
GGGGGGGGAAGGGGTGATGATGGCTTCGGTGTTCTCCGGATGTGCGCTCCGAGCGGATCGCTAATGCGCCTCACCCGAGCCGCCATGGCCACATGCTGCCTGAACGGAGCCGCGGCAAAGAGCTTAGAAAGAACTACACGACAAAAGCCGCTGCAAGATTTAGAGCAAAAGATCCCATTAGTCTTTTACATATAGCTTACCCTTGATTTCAAGGAAGACATCAACATTGTCGCAACTATCAGCACCTTGGACTGTGCTAAATTTACATGAAAGCCGATAGGCAATGGAAGTTATTCACGGTATCCTGGCTGGTGCCGCACTGGCAATCTTGGATGGTAAGCAGCCTACAAGCCAGTTTATCTCAAGTGTTTCTTTTATTCCAAAACACATGACATTTTTTACATGATCCTCATTCATAAGGAACCGCATGTAGTAGTATAAACTTTATGAATCTTGTAAAATCCATCGTGACTGGTCTATCTCAACCGAATGCAATGCCTGAAACATTTTTCAAGTATCGTCATCATTTGGAGGCCATAATTCTATTGCGCTATCATTACCAATGTAAGGACTGCTTAGAATAGTCGCCCATAACCAAATTTTCATGTAACTCAAGCCCATGGCATAAATTTTCAAAAGTACCAAACCAAACCACACATTATTCCCAAGAAGAAATGAAAAAAAAAATGAAAAAAAAACTATTATGTCTTACATCTTTGTGAATATTTAACCAAGTTCAAAGTTATCACACAAAACAAAGCATAGATATTGACCTAGTTGTAGTACATGTGTAAAAGACAATATACAAAACATGCAAAATCATGGAAACTCATGTACATTTGAAAGAGATACTTGATGAGGAGAATATAGTTTTCATTTGCAATCAAACTACTACAAAATAAGAAAATGGCATACTTTAGGTCTTTCGTGCTACAATCAAGATACATGTATGAATCCATAGTAATTTCTAGATAAGAATCACTATCAAGAATTCAAAATAATAATATCAAGAAATTATTAATTTGAGAAATAATTCTACACAACCTCTCAACAAAACCCTTGTCACATTTTTGTAACATTTTGACCAAATTCTGCATCATAAGGCTAAGGGTGAAACTAGTTGACCAAATTCCAGAGCAAATCATCAAAATCATTGAAACCATTTCATTTGAGACTTTTATTGTGGAATTTTAAATTTTAAAAGTGATGAAGATATATCCAACCATGGCTCCTTCGATAATGATAGAGGATGAAGTGAACTACAGGGTATGGTTCAAATAAAAACTAATCTTTTGTAATATTTTTATATTATTCTAAATCTTACTGTATAATAAATAAAAACCAATTTTACTATGAATTTTATCTTCAACAAATCATCCAACTAGACCAACTTTGTGAAACCTTTTTTGGGAAAACTTTTGCAAGGCGACGAACTGACCAGAAGCGACGACACTCGGCGACGTCGAGGATGGGTATGCATAACGAGCTCCTATTTGAACAAACGACTTCCAAAATATGTGACCGCCAGCGATGACCACCTGTTTCATCCACCGGTCAAGCTGGTTGGTAGAATGATCCAACCTGACGTGAAACCGTCATGTCTTCGGCCGCCCTAACGGCGACCTTACGCACGGCCTAGGGATAGTAAAGAACAAGTGTTTCTCACATTTGTTCACATTAGGTTCACACAAAATTTTAATCATCAATCGTGTAGGAAAAAATGGATCCCAGAGTCAAATTATCGTGAGTATTGCAAGGTTAGCGAGGCCAGTCATGCCAAAATGAATATTCCAATATTTTCTTAAGAGTTGATGGCATGGACCATCCCTTCGTCAATGCAAGCTGTCCAATTGTTCAAGTCGACATAAAACTTCAACCACCGCACCCAGGTTTGCACCTCCTGTAAGCCAGGAACCGAGAAGGTTTGGATTTTCAATGTGTGGAGGAGTACGACACAACGTATGGAAACAAAGCCTCAACGAGGATTATTTTGTCAATTCATCCCTTTTTTATAATATTATTATAACATTCTGGTTATGTGATTCTTCAAAAATCGCTCATTCTTGCACATACTTTGTCAGATAAGAATCTTTTTTTCTTCTACCTTTCAGACTTCCTTTCATAAACTTCTGATGATTTTAAGAGGAACATGTCTAGCTTACCCTTAACAAAATTAATGTCAAACATCAGGAATGGTACAGTTTTTCAATATCCATCTAGCTTGTTCTTCTAAGGGATCCTACGTTTTGTTTTAATCTACATTTCAGGAGGTCTACCCATGAATTGATAGATTGCTCACATTTTCATGGTGCTTAAAGGTCTAAGTTTGTGGTGGTCGTTGTGCACAACAGAATGTTTTCATACGTAGAAACATTCACATCGTTCACTTTGGCACAATTGCCACCACTATTCATCACAAAATTCAAAGTAAGTCTCTGAGACATATTCTTGAATAATCCAACTTCACCCACTTTCCTCTACTACCATTTGTTTTGAGGAAAGCTCAAATTACAACATGAATTGGACAATTCATGCTCATCCTTCACCCGGTCATTTTCAAGGAAAATGAAAAAATAGCACTAAAAGGATACCATTAATTCATGATTCAATAATACTAGAAACAAAACCCTAAACCACGTAAACATCCAAACCCAAAAAATTGATAAATACTCTAAGACTCTTTGTAATGCTTTCATTGGCAAGACATTGCTTTGAATTCTAATTTAATTTATGCATAAGGAATAAAAAATATTGACTACTTAAACAAACTCGATTTGGTGTCTCTAAGTATGATTTACCTATTTGAAAAATTGGAATAAATGATCCTTGTCCAAAGAATTATCCAATTTCTAACCACGTAGAGTGTATCTAATTACCAACATCAAAACACAAGCCAAAGCTGATGTTGATCTGATTCATAAATCTTAAACCAACAACGTATGGATCCAAAGGGCATGACCATGAACACTGAATCCACATAATATGTACAAAACATTGTCTTATAACACTTACCTTGAAGTTGGAAACATGGAAATTGACACTCTAAACAATGATAATGATTGATGTTATTTCTCTTAGGTTGTCCAAAAACATGTAAATTTCATAATTAAGGAAAACATTTTACATTTGGATCTCATTTCCTACTATCCATTACACAGAAACATCCATGTCAAAAGAGAATTCCTCTTAACAAATAGCACCAAGCCTTTCACGATGATATGATTAACTTGATAATCCCTTCTTGCGTGCGATTAAGCCTTCAAGAATAGTGTTTTTTATGCAAATTGTTGATTTCAATGGATATTAGATGGAAAACAACATGAAGATGCATATATCGATATAATGTTTTAAACAAATACACGAATATTACTATCTTACATGTCATATATCTTTGGAATTGACACATGCAATCATAGAAACACAAAATTATGATGAATATGTCATACAATTTTAAGGAAAGTGTTAATGCCAATGCTTGTATTGGAGCTTATAGAGTGACGAGATCAAGGATATGAAGTGAAATTTTGAGAAACGTTAATAATGATGAGGTATTTCCATACCGCATTTGAGAAAACTTGTCATGTCGAAAAGAGAGAAACATAATCTTTCAATTTTGTCATGTCTCTCTAAACCCTTAAAGAAATTGGCAAGAATATCAAGGTATCCTCCAATCAAGAATGAAAGGAAATGAAGGGTTGGTCAAGTTCTATCATGGAATGCAAAGAAAAAAACTTAAATTCACCTCCTCATGGTCAATTGATTTAAAGATATAATTCTCAACATATAACCTTTTTAACACATGTAAAGGGTATAAGAAAAATCATAAGAGTAAACTCAAATCTATTTCATATTGATTAAATTTTTGAGGATGTGAATAGAAAATTATACAACCGAAGGCATTGAACTTATCCACATCAAACCACGCATTGTTTATCTTTTAAAGCATGGTAATAAAACAAATTTGTCGATTTATATGTTTTGGTCATATAACAAATGATGAATGCAATATATCATAGCTTTTTCAGTCAGGAAAAAATGAAAAGAAAATTATATTGATAAAAAATAAGATTGAAATTAATGATTTATTCATTCCTTTACCATGATTCCCAAGTCTTATAATTGTTTAATCTAAATGTAACATCTTCAAACATTAAACATATTTGTTTTTAAATCATTACAATCCCCCTCTTCTCCGTTACTATTAAATTAAATATTTTTTCTCACAATTCGATATTCTAAATCATGATTTTTTGCGGTCACAACAAGAATCCACCTCTTATCATGATGCATAATCAAGGGGGTTTCAATCAATAGAAGCTGCATATTACTGATTGAACATCTCTTATTTCAAATGATTCCTTCATGTTTGCAAAGGATATTCTTCCTTCACACTTCACTACACAATTAAACCATGATGTACCCAAAGCATCCAATGTCAAAGTTTGAAACGTTTGTTGCTTCTTGTGTTTGTGAGCCTCTTTAGTCTTACAATATCTTCTTTCCATCTGATTTTCCTATTGGACCATGCGTGTTATGTTTTTTACAACATGTACATTTGGTTGTGTGCTTACGTTGTAGGCTTTGCTCTGCAATTCCCCCACCGAAATGTGCACACACCACATGGTCTTTGACACTTTCTGAGCAAACCATGAGTATAATGTCACACCACTCGATAAGGGTCAGGCGCGCTCACTTTGTTCACTTATTCTTTTCCAAAAAATATTTCTAACTTCCACTTTTGATCCTACTCTCTTTCCATTGCCCCCTCGCCTCAATCTTCCTATTAAAACCCGAGTGCCACCCCGCACTTAGCTCTCGAGAGCCCATCCCTCTCATACCACTGAGAGCCACAGTAAGTCAAACTTCTAACTCCATACGTCCCCCTTCACACTGTTGAGAGTCATAAGTATCTTATCCAACTTGATACTTAGCTCCTCCTTTACCTAGTGCTCCTCCTCCCCTACTCTCCTCCATCTCCTCTCCTTCATCTACTTCTCCCACTTCCCATGTTTAACACCAAAGTTCTTGAATTAATGTGCAAGTGACTCTAGAAACACATGGATCATAAAAGAAAATATATAAACTTCACCATCAAATGTATTGGATATGGAAAAACATGAAAACGCTTCATAAACTTTCCAAGTACTTGAAGGAAGAAAAAGGATGGCTCAAAAATGATGAAATTGAACTTTGAAACAATACAACAGTTTTCATGATCAAAAACTTTCTTCCTTGTAAAAAACATTCATATAAAACTTCTACGTTGTATCATAAAACAACATGCGTAAAACACCATAGTTACTCCGTGAGACTGGATATGCCTTAACATTCCATGAAAAATGATTCGTCAGTTCTAGGTTGTTTTGTTCATGCATTACAAAATCATGATTAGACCTTATACATACAAAAGAAGAAATTAGGTGACTCAATGCTACACCATTTTGGTAAAGCTACACCACATTTAAAGGGAACGTTTCCTCATAAGGCATAATTAAATACATGAAACATATGCATCTATGTTCCATGTAATAAAGAAAATCAACAAACAAGACCTTAGTGACGTATGAGAAATGCAAGAAAGAAGTAACTAATATTACATAGCAAGAAGCCATAGGCCTCTCATCATGGATAGCTCAGGTCAAAGCTAGAAACGATCTCAAATGTGCTTCTTGATACCTTAAATCTTTATGAAGTGTCTCTTAAGAAATAAAACACAATTGATGTTTCAGTCTCCAACTTGTCCTTGATGTAGCATACGGACCATTTTTAGGATTAAAAATGGTCTTTAAATAGTTATCAGGTGCTTGGGTACTCGAGGCTCAAGTTTCGAGGAGCCAAAAGCCCGGAAGCATTTATTGGGCTAGAGTCTGGTTCGAATCTAGCCTGCAAGATAGTCTTTGGTTGGATTCGAGGCGAATAGAGTGTCGCGATTGAAAATCCATCGCGTCACTCCTCCTTCACTCCTAGAATGACGCTACGGTCCTTTTTCCAGCGTGGTAATGCCACGTGGAAGAAGTAAGTTTAGGTTACATGATTACAAAAATGCCCTAAGACGACTAGATCCATTTGTGGCGCGGTTCCTCTCAGCCAAAATGGCTGAGGCGACCATTTGCTCACTCTCTGGAGACGACTCTTCGGAGGGCCTACGTTTTGGTTCTGTAGTAAGTCGTAAAACGGACCACTTCCGTTACATTGGCATCAGAGTCAATCGACTTGCGGTGCCCGTTCGATGGAAATGACAAATGACTTCGTCCGTAGATCAAATGCCTATAAAAAATCAATTGACTCTCGATGTACTTCTCACGTAGTTTTGTCGCAGCAAAACTACCCCTGTACGGGACGAGCTTTCTCGTCCGCTCGAGAGCCCGACCTGTCAAGAGCCCGTGAGAGCGAGCAGCCCGGCAGGACGCCACATAAAAGGAAAAAAATGGGCGGTTGCCCAAGAGGAAACACCGCCCGCCCAGCGGTTGACGGGAGACGTGAGGAGGGGAGCGAGTATCTCCCTCCCCACACGGCCATGGCGCCGAAAGCGCCCAAGGGGGAGGATGGAGGCAACCCCCCCCCTCTCCCCCCCCCGCGTCCAATGCCTTGCCGGTGCGCAAAGGGGGGGAGGGAGACGTTCTCCCCCTCCTCCCTCTCTCACTTCGGCCGATAGCCTGCGGGGGAGGAGAGGGAGCACTTTCCTCCCCCTCCCCCCCCCCTCTCAAGAGAGCCGGCGGCCAAGGGGTAAGAGGGGGCGCCTCACCTTCATACCCTCCCCTCCCATGGTGCCGACGGCACCAACGCGGGAAGAGGGGACGCCATCTCCCCCCCCCTCTCACGGCGTCAATGGGACCAAGGGGTGGAGAGGGAACGTTTCCCCCTCCCACCCCCCCCCCTCCCACGGCGCTGACGGCGCCAAGGGGAAGAGAGAGGACGTCCTCTCTCTCCCCCCCTTCTAATGACGCTAACAGCGCCACGGGGAGGAGAGGGGATGTCCTCTCTCACCCCCCCTCCACTGCGTCGATGGCGCAGTGGAGGACGGACGGACGGAGGAGAGGGACAGACCCTCTGCCTCCTCCCTTCTTCATGGCGCCGACAGCACCGAAGGGGAAGAGAGGCACAAGAGTCCCTCTCCTCCCCATTCCCACAACGCCAACAACGTCGAAGGGGAGGAGAGGGATAACTGCCTCCCTCCCCCCTCTTAATGGCGCTGACGACGCTGACGGCGAGAAGAGGGAGAGAATTCTTCTTTCCCCCTTCCATGGCGCCGACGACGTCAAAGGGGGATAGTGAGGGGAGAGTCCCCCCCCCCCCGGTCCATGACGCTGACAGTGCCAAGGGGTAGCTGAAAGGAGAGTCTCCAGACTCTCCTTCCATCCCATGGCGTCGCCTACACCACAGAGTCGAATGGAAGCACATCCCACGGCCTGATAGGCATGAAGGAGAGGGAGAGGATAGGAGGAAGCTTCCTCCCTCCACCCACCTCTGGCGGGGACAGTGCTTGCCAAGCGCAAAGGACCCGTCCTATATGTTCTTTGCAATCGGAATGACCGGGTCTCAGTGGTGCAAGCGTTTGACCTCAGTTTGAGTAACAAAAGGACGTGAATTCGAATCTCCCTGTGGACATGTTGTCCTCTCTTTTTCCCCACGCCTGGCCCACCAAAATTGAGATAACATCATCTTCTAAACTCGGTTTGGACCGTCGTAAAAAAATGGCAAGGAGTTTGGTCTAAGCTCAACAATCATTTGAGAATTTCTGAAATATTGTTTTGAGCATATTTTCCTTTTCATGGAAAATGGGGAAAACCGATTGTTTCCTCAACACACCACCAAGTGACGCTTAGAAGATTCCAAGCATGAAACAGAAGAAAGGGCCACTTGACGTGCCAAAATTTGTTTCATTCTTCATGAATCCTCAAGTTGAGGAATTCTTTGTCACCTCTGTTCAAAAACATTTGAAACAATGAAAATTTTGTGCTCGAACACGAGAGGGTGGTCAAGTTGATCATGGGTTTCAACGTGAAAATCTAAAAGCTCTGGTTGAGCGTTTCTGAGAACCAACGGCCCTGACTTTCTTCTTTTGATCCATCCCGTAGCACAAAAGGAAAAAAAATCAACATTTTTCCATGATGTGAGCAGAAATCACTAGGAAATGCTTCAATGGGAGAAATTTAGCACCGACTGAAAGGCCGCAAGTCGAGTGAAAGGCAGTGTACACTCTTGTAACGGCGCCCCCAGTGCCCAAGAGTAGTGTAAAACTGACACTCGCAAACTTGCTAAACCAAGGCGGCACTAGCTCACTTGCGCCGCCCTTAAGTATTGTCGCTCGTAAACAGAGCTTGCCCAGGCGCGCTCGCGGCTCATCGGCTTGTTTAACTCGTCGCCTATAGTCCACGCCTTGCAAACTCGCCGCCCTAACGTCGGCGAGTTTGGGGTATTTTTGACAAAACCCTGAAGGGTTGTCTATTAAAAGTCATGCCATGGCTCAATACAGGCCGTACATGTGGTAATCAGTTTTGTTTAAGCTAAACGATGACTACAACGTGGACCAGGTTGCAAAACCAGAGAAAGGGCATGCATCGAGACGAATTCTTGATGAGGAATGATGAAAGCACCAAAAGTGCTATGACCACTCACCGACTCACCTACTCGTTGCAACAATGCAAAATGTGCAAACAACACAAAACGAGTGTTGATTGAACAGTTACACATGGGTCAATTACATCATTGACGAAAGTGCCAATTGCACTACGAGCAATAGCAAAAGTGCTAGATGCAAAAAATTTGTCGATGTTGAACACGCCTCTGCAAATGTGCTAGTTGCACTTTTATCATAAATGCCGGAAGCATCCGTGATGTAAGTGCTGGACGCACTGCTCATGGTCGATGTAGATGTGACCAAAATAAATCTGTTGAGTATCCACATGGGTGTCGATTACACCAAGGATGTTGGGTATTTTTCTTTGCGAGTGGATAATGACAAAACAAGAATGTGAGTGTCGATTACACTCAACACCAATCACACACACGCAATGGGGAAAATCCTCGCACAACGGTTGAGCGTCCAAAATTGACAAGTGGCGGTTGCACTAGGAGCATGAACAAAATGGTAGATGAAATTTTAGCATTCACGCCAGTGTTGAATGCACAATCGTTATGAGCATTAAATGCATGACCAACGATTGCCTTGGTTGAATCGACACAAGTGCCGAATGCAACATTGTCGTGGACACTGATTGTGTGATTGGGAAAAGTTACGAGTTGCACTTTTGTCATGGGTGTCGAATGCACCACGGATGCGAGTGTAAAATGTACTATGATCGTGAGTTCTCGTTAGACTAGGTATGCTAGTGTCAATGGTACAACACATGTTATTAGATGCTGATTGCATCAAAAACATGGGTGCCGATCGCACCCCATTGCATACACTAGAAAGAACTAGCCAACACTTCACTTAGTCGTGCCAACTTGTAGTAGACCACCAAATGAAAGCATACGTTCTATGCGTGACGTGCTTCTACATATGTATTCATTGAGCATGTTAATTGAAGCACCAAAAACACTCCAACTGGCATTTGCAAGGCATCTCAACGTTTTCGGAGATAATCATTTTGTCAAGTTCTTCAAATGAAGGATCGACAGGAATGGGTGGAAATAATCACAGACGCCGATGGTGATTAGCTGTAGGCCCAAACGGCGTAACAAAAATACTGCGGTCTCAGCCGTCACCGACTGTGACGACCTTAGGAAGTTAAGAACTTCTCCGTGCTGATAGTAGTATGAAAAGGTACTTCCCACAGAAGTACAAACAAAATTTCAATGGATACGTCACATGTGTGACTGGGACGATTTCCTCAATTCTTAAGCATGGTAAAGGTCGACGAACTCCTCTGTTTCCATGCATGGAATGTGCTACTAAAGCCAAGTCGGCTAAGCACCAGTTCCAAAACATACACGCCTTGTATGACCGCCAAACGCGGGCACGCATGACCAAATGCCAGAGACCCACTTTCAATGGATCTTGGTATGTGATTCATGCTATGACACCTTCGCCACGTGCAATAGGTATACAATATGCGTGGATAACGTGCTCGACATGCGCAAGAACCTTATCCACTAATTTCCAGAGAAAACTATGCATAAGGTGGACTGAAGAATGATCACAACATTTTTTTAGATTTGAACAAGCTAACAGTATCAGCTGATGGTTTGGATAAAAATGGTCACACAATTTCACCAAGCAAGTTGTTTGGAAGGCACAGGACGAGAATCGCACGTCTTATTGTGCTAGAATGTTTAAAGACAAATGCGATTGTCTCATGTTTAAGCCTGTGACATGACCATGTCATAAGATGTGAAACATACCCGGTGTGTTAAAATGCAAACTTCAATCCTTGATGATTGACATTGCAGTGTGTATTGGATGCATAAGTACCTTTGAAGGTTTTGTTCACCAGTGCTTATGGACGATGTGAACATCGGTCCACAATTGAACGTGTCAAAGATGATATGCTTGAATAGATTCTCAATGGCAAAACCATTAACACCTGCTCACTCTGTGAGTGATGGATACAAATCATGGTACCCTATCAGTATCAACAACATAAAGGTACATGAATGTACCGACAACCCTCTCTAAAGCACAAGAATACTCAAAAAAGGGGTTTTAAATACACTAGAGATAGAGAGAGAGAGAGACTCTTCTTTAGGTCATGAACGGTTTAAGCCGCCGTAGTGCGATGGTCGAAGACTATAAGAGTCACTCTCTTACGTATGACAAGGTTGACAGAATGTTTGATGAAAACACATTTGAAGGCAATTCCTTCAGTCTATTGTCACTCAATGAGTAAACATGTCATAGAAATTGAAACATAGTAGTGTGTGAACCAATGTTGGTGACATGAGTTTACGCACGATTCTGTGAAAATCCCATTTCATAGAAAATGGATGATGCTCGTTTTTTACTCATTGAGTCCTACAATATTATGCAATCTCATAGTATTCTACAAGTCAACTATGACATAGTTGGAATCACGTCACGGTCTAGGTTTTTACATTCAAAGATTATTACCGTGGAGACGATCCATAAGTTGATCGCTTTCTGCTAACAGAGTGTTAATACCTACATCTTAGTGGTTCGACTGACCACACACCATATCATACTGAGCATTGAGACAACTAATGACCACTGTCTCATAATTAAATTTTGATGTGAAAGGGCCATCCACATAGACCTTGAGAAATGATACTTCTCATCAAATTCTTTTGATGTTTTAAGAAAAGTCTCAAAGTTGAAGCCATTGTAACACAGTACACTAGTTGTGTAGTCACGCGCTATAAACATCGTGCAAATGGATTTCGGTCATACCAAGGTATGGTGTAGCACCAGCTATCCAATTTGTTACAACAAAACTGATCTCCGAGAGGGATCATAATGACTAGAGTGTAGTCGAGCCATGCTTCAATGACCCAAAAGGTCATGGTGAAGTGACACGAGCCCCTTGGTTTTGGGGATGGTTCAATTGAAGTACATTACCGAATGCAAGTATACAATTTTGGATATTGCTGCAGTTGTATCCACAATGTGGGATGTTTGCCAGGATGTCTTTGATGAGGGTGATACCCTCCACGAGTGCCTTGGGCTTGGCATATGGAAACACACTAGTGAAGGGAAGTACTGAATGTATAGTATAGAAGATATTGACGCAACAAGGATTGTTGCAACTTGGAAAACACAATTTATTGACAGGATCTTGAATGGAACCCTTGCATGCAATTACGTTATCACACACAATTTCAAGAACTAGTTGTTCCAGGATCACTGGATGTGATTCGCAGGTGTTCGATCACAATCATATGGAACTGACACACAAAAGGTGTTCTTCCAACTTGTACGAAAATTATTGTGCCCATGCTACACGCGTTTGGTGCATATCGAACAATGAAAACTTTATCCGTGGATGGAATTCATGGTTGTTGAGATTGGTTATCTTATAATCTAGTTCAAAGACAGTGTGCTTTTGACGGGGACATCAATGGCAACCTACGGTACCCATTTCAAAAAGAAATGAGGGGATGATGGTTGAGACCAAGATCATCTAGGTCGGAGCATTGTGGTATCCAGTGATGGATTCTGAGAAAAAATGCGTATGTCAGACGACCAATGCCGCCTCCTTCAAAGATGAGTGCAATCCTTGAATTGAAAAACAAGTGTGCTCAACAACCATATTTTAGGATCTTGGTGCCTCCCAATCCTAAGACAAAAGCTAGCATGCGAGTTGCATGGGCTTAGTGGAGTTTTGCCAACAACCTACAGGTGTTGAATGAGGTCTAGTAGACCTACAGGTGGTCATGAACATGTGGTTGCAAACCAAGAGGATTAATGTGTGCATCTTGCATTCCGCATATTGATAATAATGCAGGGAGGTACCACCTCAGCAACAACCCCTTAGAAGAGATCGTTTCTGAACAACATGGGAAGCGTTGTGTTGACCTCAATAGTTTTGCGGGGACGCCCGGTTAATTGGTCGGAGGGATGCTCCTTGCAAAGGGGGGGGAGGCATTACCACATCAGCTTGTTGAGCGTGTACCACACGAAATGTGGGAAGATTCATCGTATTTACTCTCTTCCAAACTGACATGACATTGTTGACAATGTATGTCCCAAAAGGCATTGACAATGGCATCGACACACAATTATGATGAGTTTGGCAAATACTGATCAACACTTGTGAAGAAAGTATAAGGATTTTACGTGTTTCATCTTGTAAGAGCCAAGGATCATGCGATCAACGGTGGATGTTGTACGCTAATGACCATAATCACAAAAAACCACAAGTGTGGTTGATTATGTGTGAACATGACGCAACGGTGTTACGGATGACAAGAGTTCACACGTGTGGATTGTTTGCACTTTTTGTTGCATGGTTTGTTTCATAAAGTATGCGATGATCAAACCTCCGTGAGCAAAGACGAACCAAACAGTTTGAAGAAAAGGGGGAGGAATGTAGCGTACAGACCATTTTAGGATTAAAAATGGTTGTTAAACAATTATCAAGTGCTTGGGTACTCGAGGCTCAAGTTTCAAGGAGTCAAAAGCCCAGAAAAATATAATGGGCTGATTCAACTCTAGCCTAGAAAACAGTCCTTAGTCCGATTCAAGGCAAAAGGAGTGTCGCGATGGAAAATCCATCGTGTCTCTCCTCCTCCACTCCTAGAATAACGCTAGGGTCCTGTTTCTAGCGTGAGAATGCCATGTGGAAGAATTAGGATTAGGTTGCATGATTACAATCATGCCCTATGATGACTACGTCCATTTGTGGTGCGGTTCGTCTCAGCCAAAACGGCTGTGACAACCATTTGCTCACTCTCCGGAGATACTATTTTGAGGGCTTACATTTTGGTTCAGTAGTAAGTCGCAAAACGGAACACTTCTGTTACACTCGTGAATCTTTTTTATAATTTCAAGCCTCAAGTCATTTTTGTTCTCATTTCGAATATGTATAATAATTTCAAGTTTCACTTGATGAAATTGTCAAAGAATCGAAATTCCAAAGATTGATTTTTTGTATGATTATCTTTTACAAGGGTTATGCATGAAGTACTGGTGAAACAATTATTTAATGGTTTTCTATGTCTTTTCCATGTGTGAATTCCTCCATTGAACATGAAACCTCTTATCTCTACTTTATATAAGGTAGTTTAAAAAACAATACAAGACATTCTAATACAAATCCAGAAACAAGTCCCATCAATTTTTTTACTAGTTTTGTTACTTATTCAAGTGGCAATGAATTCAACAAATCATAGAAAAATGAAGTTGCACTAATTTCATAAATCAAAAAAACATTACCACTCATATTATGTCTTCACTGTCAAATTTCTACAATGAAAATGCTCTCTCCCTTGTAAATTAACCATCCTTAGGAAGATGAACCAGACATCCCCACATAGAAAATGGAATTCCACACATTACATGTGCATATCATTTGCACATTATCTCTTCTCTAAGAATGTTATTATAGTAATACGTCAATTGATCATCATGATGTATAGCACTGTATCCTAAATAGATCATCTCAAATTTCTATCACATGTTTATGACCATGTGCATGTGAATAAGAAATGTTTATATCACACATGAAGTGTTCAATACCTCATCCATCTTTCCTTTAACCAATGCAACCCACGTTGTAGTACATTCCTAACATATCGATGTATGACATTAATCATACATGTTTTGAGCTCATGAATTTCTTCTATTCAGGGAATCATCCCAAATTTTAAAGACGAACATAACTTATTTTTTAGAGATAATTGCCTTCAAAGGATGTACGTTCATATAAAACAATGATTATGCTTAGTCAATCATTCAATCACCAATCATCCCCACAATTATTTAGTTTCAAGACCATTTTTTGAAACACGTGTCCCATATCAAAAATGTTACACTTTGTAATACATTAATACAGATTAAGAGCATATGTCTGAATATAATTCAGGATATTAACTCATTCATTTAAATGTTTGTAAACTAGCTAAGTGTATAGTGAGTAAACCTTTGATCAAAACATTCTTTATATCACATCCATCCACATTAGATTAAACTTCTGAAAATAACATAATGGAGTTTTATTATGGCATGAAATTTCCATGCAAAACATTGAGCATGGAAGTTTCAAATTTCCATAAACATTGTGAGAATGGTGCATCCATTAAAAATTTGTGTGTATAATCGTTGTTCAGAATCAGAGAAAAAAGGTTCTAACATATAATTTTTTGCAAATATTACATGCATAATCATGCTCTTAAGGAATATGGAGAGGATTTTTCAAAATGGGAATACAACCATAGCTCAGTTGATCCATGTCATATGTTTGTGTACACCCTCCGTGTAAATTTACTAATTGATCATGAAAAACCGAGCTCAACATTTTCAGGACATCACTTGTTATCTATGTACCTTTTTATCTTCATGTTTCAATTCCCTGATGATCCTTGCTTTCATCATCTAGTTGGCTTTTTAGAGCACGAAAACTAGTGTGCTTAACATGGAATAAGATTTCATGTTTTCTTTTTACGTGATAATGCATAAAACCTTCCAAGTTGATCCAATTTCATAGACCTGCAAAGAGTACTAGTATTCTAACACCGTAATGCCATTAATGTATCTAACATGAGAATAACAAGGGTTTTCCTCACCATAACCTCCTGTGTTTGCATTAGTATTCTAATCCATACTCTACTGAGGTATCTTGACATCAATATGATGCCACCATAGTAGAAATAAAAATTACCTTAATCATTTTTCTTGAAAGATTGTAGAGCCTTTCTCTCTATGATATTGGGAAAATTCACTTTGTACAAAACAAGAGTGTTGTTTTCCATGCTTTATATTGATCTGGCACTCTATGCCAAGCCATTTCTTTCCATGATATAACTTACCCACAAAACTTCTAATGCTTATAATATACCTTAATGTTGTTAAACACCAGAATCATCTTAAGTAGAATTAAACACACAATCATTCAGATTTTGGTTTAACATTATCAACCTCAACTTCTTGTTCAATCAATCATTTTACATTAACATCTACATACAACAAATTCGACTTCATGAGTGGTCTATCTTTTTTACATCTGTTTATCACTTTGATGAGCAAGATGGAAATGAAATGAATAAATATATCTATATATATATTGAAGAAATAGTTCCTTTGTGTATGGATACTAGATATGTTGTACTTGCATCATGAAAACAATAAAATGGCAACATCATGTAAGTTTCTATTGATCTTCATGAAAACAAGTTTTCAATGTGGAAAAATCAAGAACGGATGCAAGTGTCAATATTCGTAACATTAAATTCATTAAACAATGGTTTTTTTGGTGAATTTTAACTAAATTAGGGCCCACGTGTTTCATTTGTGTAGATATCCTATTCATCTAGCCACAAAACATGGAGCATAGTTTCACATTTTTTACGACATGCTTATGATTTTCAAACTTAAGAAAATGAGCATAAGACTTTGCTTTCATCTCATCAAATAATTTTTCTTCAAATTTTTATTTCATCCTTTTTGGTATCACATAGCATATCTTTCATTTTTCAAGTGGTTGAGAAAGAGAACTCACTTATGTTTGTTTCGTCATGTTTGCTCACAAACATCATCCTATCATGAAATGACCTAGTGCTAATGGCTAGGTTATGAGTTATAGACATGATGAATCATCTTATTCTAGACACGTAGAACCATAACGCATACGCACGTTGGCCTCAAAATGAAAGTAATTTAGATGAGGGTCTTGAATGTGCTGTCTTCATGATGAAATTCAAATAGCTAACAAGAATGCAAACAAGTCATTCATCATGTCATTAAAAGAAATCATTTTCATTGTGCATTCAACTCAAATGGAGATCGACACTTGATATTTGCATTAGAATCCACATACCATAAAATGATTGCTTTGGACTACTTTGTTACCGATTAGGATCTTCTAATTCAAGAATTACTTCCATATACCATCAAATATCAAAAGGTTCTGGCAACGGCCCTCTAACTTGCATAGAATTATAGATTATGGTTCTTTAAATATACTATAATTTCTTCCAAAAGTAATTTGTAGAGGATGTAATTTTTGAAATTAAATGTCTAAAAAATTTGAACGAATGCATTGACCAAAGTGAAATGTTTTCCAACATGAGAAACATCTTGATGAGTGAATTATTCAGAAATAACAAGCCATGCAAATTGTGCAATGTGAAGAAATTCCACTTCCAACCTAACATATGGCCACGTATTTTGAAGAAGAGTTGTGGAAAAACTTCTCATTTTCATGAAATTGATTTTAGATTAATCCCATGAGAATACAATACATTCATTTGCTTCCATACATATCTTAGAAGAAATTTTTTATTCATAATTTGATTAGTGTGACAAGTTTGCTAATTCTATAAAATTTGTAGGCAGCTTGCCTAAATCTACCTTTCATATGCTAATTAGATATGGAAATCACCAAGATTTTCTAAACTTCATCGTCAAAGTTCAAAACAACATCCACGAGATTCAAACATTGTGCCCTTAGAATTGCGAAAAGTGCTAACAACACACTCTCTTAGGCATTAATGCATGTGGTAAGCTTGACCTTTTATTGAGATAGGATTTAAACTCTTTTTTAAACGGGTTTGCAAAAGTGATTTTTATGTGACTTGCGTATTTGCACTTTTAACGAGCAATCATTACTCATACATATATGTAACCTATGCTCACATGAGTGCTGAATTTTCAAATATCATTTGTGTATGCAACACTATAAGTGATCACTTACCATAATCATTGTGAAGTTTCAAGTCAAAACAGAACATTTTAAATCAGGGTATTGTTTTTCATTTCGACTAAGATGCACACAACATCCATGTTCAAATGTTTTTCTTCCAGTATTCGAAAAGGTGTGTATTTGGCTTAAGACATATTGATGCATGTGCATGAATGAATAAAGATAATGTTAAGTTTAATACGTCCTACCCGCAAAATGAATTGGTGTAATATATCATTTCTTACTCAACATTTTCTCATGTGGGTTATGGAAGTACCAAATAGATGGTGAATTGATCCCTTTGCTTTTTTGTTATATTAAAAAAACAATCAATGTGATCAGCCATTGCAAAATAATAAATTTGACATCCAAAAAACGTTTTTGGATTTTGAAGCAATCCATGTTGTGTTATGAAATGTCAGATACTTCAACATCCTATAAAAACATCATTTATGATGGAAAATTAACTTCAACATTTGAAGCATAAACCATATTAGTTAATGAACCATCAAATTACTACACATTTAATTTTCACCAATGGCTTAAGCCATTCCCTGTAATTAATGATGTTTTAACAAATTGAAATCCAAGAAACATTTACGTTTTGCCACCATAAGATGATCGTATGATTTCTCACCACTTACTTAGGACAAAACACTTACGCAAATCTTGCTACTTGCAAGATTTTCCATCAGTTAAAAACTATTTTATTATCAAAATGCAAGAAACAAACATTCGACTACCTCTGTTGCTGTCCATCTATTCAACGAGTAGTTATGAAGCTTTTTATAAAAACAATCTCTACCTTGACAATTGACGTAATCTTTTCTTGGTGGCCTTTCTCGTGGATGTTTGTTTTCGTAAGTATGTTATTAGAAAAGAAGGATGAATCCCACCACACGATTTGCAAACCATCGTTATCGGATGGATGCTTGCCTGAAGTAGACATGTCTCTTACCTACGCCTCAAGCATCTGCGTGAAGGAGTAGGTGGAGGTGAGTAACATCTAAAAAGTTTCCTTTCTTCACCTTGTTTTCCATCTTTAGATTTTGTTTCAATTTTGCCCATCAATACAATTTTATTGAGTTTTATGAGTGTTTTCACATTGTACTCCTTATTTTGTGAGAATGATATTGCAAGAGGTCATGTGTTCTCATGGTTAATGAGAAATTTTCTTAAATCCCATGTCTTATTTAGAAGGACACATGTACATTTTTTGTTCTCATTAAAAGTTGCATTAAGCTTATAGACATGTATAGATTTTGTGATGCCTAATATAGGTGTCATTAACCTTACCATTCTACATAATTTGTATCCATGGTTGGACACGATTGAAAACGACATGAAAACGATACCTTGGAATAAAGATAATGTATATGTTCCTCATAAATGAATGGCAATTTATAGGAAGGTCGTGATGAGTCTAAACAACTAATCTTCAGATTGATGCATTGTGAGTTGCATTGTTAATTGTTTACCAAGCTTTTTTACACTGGAAAATCTCACCATTAAAACTCATACCTTACATCAAACAACTAGGAATTCTAAGAAGTGAATGACTACAACATATGTCATTCGATACATCTACAAAGTATGAACATCAAAAGGGTACCCCTAGTTGCCCCTTCATACAATCAATCAGCATTTTTCTACACTTCATAGTATATGAGCAACACTTTAACTTCAAGGCAATGTTATAATCTTCACTACAAACTAGATCTTTTATAACAATTCCACCATTGACTTGGTGAACATGACATGTTTATTACCTCCTCTAGGAGGCACATTGACTTTGTTAAAACCGTTTTACCTAGAAAAACAATTATCTCTAGCTACAAGGTGAGATGCTTAGGAGGATGTTGCATAAGAATTGGTCCAACAAAGAACTCTCTTCGACATGTGTTGTAATTAAAGTGTAACATTGTGTTTCATTGTTATTTTATTCAAAATCGAAATTACAAGAAACCCCCCTCCCCAAAATTCATAACATTAAACTTTGACTCTTTCATGTTGTACAACTCTATCTTGACACATTCACGATCAAGCACAACACCAAGGACTGCTCAGATATAAACATGTTTGTGCAAAATTCTAGCATGTTGATTGCAAAAAATTGTGCAAAAGGGAGAGAAATGTAATCAGTTCAATTTTTCCAACGTCTCACCACATAGAAGAGGCAGAATTAATTTTTGTTACTTTTTTCCTCTTTGGTGCCTAAATCGTCTTTAGAAAGAAGAAAAGAAAGAAAGAATCCTTTCCATCATCTCTAGAATCACGAGCACCTTACTTGGAGAAGAGGAAAATCATAGTTCCGACCTCTTCCTTCACCATATTCATTAGCTAAGATGTGTATCAAGGGGAAAAACTCCATCTCTCATAATCTAGCAAAATTTATACATGTTATTAGGTTTTGAGGGTTACCTTGCACCATGCCATTACTTTTCCTTTCATTGGCACTTTGAGTGCTTTTGAATTGAAAGGGAGTTTATTCCTACACCTCCCTTGTTCCCTCTCATTGAATTCATCTTAGGTCGTGTATGTCATTTTTCACCTATTAATGTTTTATTTCTTCATTGATGAAAATCGTAAGTACTCACTCTCGACCCCATGTGGTTCAATTTTCACAATCCCATTCAACATGTTTGTGACACGAGGGACATAAAACTTTGTGCCATATATTATTCCATTATTCAAACATATTTTAAAAGCCATCAACATCTTCTATTTTGACACAAAACAAAAACTTTTGCTTTGGCACAATTCTATTGTTGGCTTGTTTTCCCAACCACTTGAAATGAATCTCCTTTCTAATTGAGTGACATTCTTCATTAAATGAAAAGTTTTTTTTTTCTGTATTCATCTTCTTGTCACTTAACCCCTAATGAATTCTTGAATTAATTACATTCCATTTATCTTTATTTAATGGTATCATAGTATGAGTGTTGATTTCAAAACATTACCTAATTACAATGCCAAAAAAACGAAATTGAACTCTTCAAAGTGACAACACAATGTTGTAAAGTGACAGAATACCACAGTTGTTTGAATGATAGGTCACAAAATAACGGGTAATGTGTTGATAAGGCAATGTTGTTTTTTCAAAATCGAATTGTACTCTTTTTTGTGGCACTTTCACGTATGAGATATAACCCCATTTGAATGAAAAGACTGGAGAAAGTAAGTACAAGATGTCCATGGTAGTTTTCCTACCTTAATTCCTATCCATGATTATTTTTCAAGCTTGAATAAGGATACGCCAAAATTCACATGTAATTTGAATATATCATCTCCTTCATACATTTTCCTTAAACTGTGTGCATTGATAATAATTATTTGAATCCATTTTTCTCCCAAAAATGGTCCACACACAATAATGGAGGCTTTCCATCATAATCACGGAAAGAAAAGCATTCTTCATAGTTATTTATTCCTGGTATTTTAACTTTAAGAAATATAAACATCGTAAAATTTCCAATTATTATTTATCTTGTTATTATCTTGCAGGAAACTCTGTTCTTAAATGAAATAGAAAAGGAAACCTCTTTTCTCTAAATGTTTTATAGCATTATTTGAATCTTACACATCTTATTATGTAATAAAAAGTTTTCTTATCATCTTTTATTTGTTTGATATGACTCAGATAGTTATGGAATGTTATCTCTGTGCTTTCAAATTGTGGATCATTGACTTACAAATCAATATGTACTAGCTTGAAATCAGAAACCTTGTGAAGAAGTGATGATGTCATTCATAACACATCATAATTATGATGTGATGTATCTTGAAAAATAGTGTTTATATTCATCTTCGATATTTTCTTGCATATTTGAATGGTTTTGGTTTTTTTAACATATTTTGGCCTCAGAATGATTTTCAATACACGATGTGTTTGTGAAATGTGTATGAATTGTTTTGCTAAACTAAGATTTTTATGTGATCATCATGATTAAATTTATTTTTTATTCCTCAGTTTTAGTATTATTTATATTTCACTTCTTTCCATCACAGCCTTTATTGTTTCCCTTCAAATCTTTACTTAATTTTACTTGCTTTGGAGGAAGGAGTTGTCCTCAACTATTGTTTTCCTTTTTCTTATGTTTTTTCCAAGATTTGCTCGATGAATTTTTATATATATATGTATTTCCATAGATCAATACATGATTACACAAAGTTTTGAAGGAATTCTTGTTTAGATGGTATTGTTCTTTCCTTGTTTCATGTGACATTAATTCGTGAACAAAAGACCGACGTGATCAAAGGGATTAGCTTGTTTTCCCTGATGCATGGTTACATAATCAGATTCTCTTTCAATCATCATTTTTTGACTAAATTTCATAAACAAAGTCGAATCTATCCGTAATTTAGTCAAAACAAACGCGATTTCGTTTCCTATGTCAAGGTGCACTACTCTTATCAGTTCAAAACATGCAACGATGTTGGCACTGAAAGAGTTCCCGTCCCAGATGCATTATTCTAAGTAATGCGGTCTGTAAGCAATGTAGTTAACTGTTCATTCATCATGCTTCTAACGACGACAGGTCTTTGCCTTTCCGCATGTAAGCCGATCGGCGCGGTGCGGGGCAAGTTGACTTCGATTCTTTTTCTGCGCGATCCAATGACCCCGATCTCGTCGTGTCCAATGGCATGGGCGACAACCTGGCAGAGGTAACGGGACGACAAAAGAGTGTGGAAACGACTCGTCAACCGAGCGAAAGCGAGCCCTCCAAGTTGCAAGCGCGCGCCAAGCAGACACGCTCACACTGTAAGCGCGTGCAAAGAGCAAGGCAAGCGTGTCCACAACATGTTCAAATACTTGCTTGCGTAAGGCATGTACAGTCTTCATATCAAGTTCTCGTTTACGTGTGCTTTGACTGATCCACCCGTGCAAAATCATTGGGAGGGCCCAGTTGATAATGACACCAAACATGAAGAAATCGTTCCCCGTGAACCAGAACATTAGAAATCTGTGCCCAAAGAAACAATGGTTTCCATCAAGATCCACCCGATTCTCATGGGGGATATCCTTCTGACTACATTTCCAAGTTTAACTTCAACAACGTGACACATGTGATATCAAGACGTAATCGGTGATACTTGTCAAGGAATTCCTGCTTCAAAGAATTTACGTGGTGCACATGTATCATTTGCTTAGTCACATACGATTGATGCCCATTACCTGGCTTTGAACCTCCTTCATCATCTGTGCAACAAGAACGGGAAGAACTACGATTTCCATGAACTTGTATACACGTCCTGTTTAAACCAATACCTTTCCCCCAATACGTAACTTAGAAAACGGCATTGCACCAGAGACAACAATGACACAAGGAACTTGTTGAAGACTGGCAGTTTGTGGGTGTGCACTTAGAAGTCCCGTAAGGGCTGGCATTCTTAATGTCCCTGTAGCAGAGATGGCACGGAACGCTACCAACATGTAGCTGGGCACATGCGCTTCTACTACTCTAGGTGCACCGTTTTGCAAATGTTGAGACTCAAGTGTTGTAAATTAGTGGACATATGTTGAATGTGGTTTATTGGTTATTGCTCATGCGATACCTTTAGGCAAAAAGAATCCTAATTTTGAGGGATCTCTTCTTTATGATGAATTCAACGACACTTGGACACAGAACCCTGTTGTGATTTGTGACGTTCTTGTATAGTCTACTGTGAACACTCGACCGTGTCCATACTCATGCAGATCTCTGAGGCAGGCCCTGGTGACACCGGTGCGACGACTGGCGGCGAATTACCAGCTTGGAGCTGGCTAACTACCATTCCAGAGCCACGGTCACTGCCGGGACTCCTTGTTGTTTTTTCTATAGCTTGCACGAGTCTTTTCTGCTGACTGGCCATGAGACCGATTTGCACGCTTTTCCATTGCGTGTCCACTATCTGATGATGGATGCATGCATGTGACCACTCGTAGCGTCCGTCTTGTGATTCTGCATGTCTAGGTTCAGACGGCGTAGCATTCTTACTTGTGTGCGCAGAGTTATGGTCAAAACAGTGGTTTTTGGCCGGTTTTAGGACAGCTCTTGGACCGCCGCGTGCGACACCCGTTGTGCACCGCAGCAGGTATTTATGCCATGGACCTGTAATTTGTCATTTCTCTCTACAAATGCTATTGAAGCATTCAGACACTTTGCCTTGTGTCCCCTAGCCAGACTCTTCCCGTTGCGTACACGACTTGTGACTGTCGTCACCGTCTAATCAGGCACTGATGCCTAGTCGACGGGAGTGTTGCTAGGAAGCTTCCTTGCATCTTCTCATGGTATCAGAGCAGTGAGACAATTCTCACTGAGCTGCGCAGCAGAGACACAACAGAGCAACAATAGTGAGTGTCACCGCTGCAACAGATCCACTAGGGCCTGTCGAAGACAGCCGGTCGCCGTCGACGCAACCCACAACCATCACGTGAGACCATAGCGGTGTTGCCACCGTGCCAGTAGCAGCATAGCAGCAGAGCAGCAGTAGCAGCAGCGACAACAGAAACGTTGTAGCAGCAGCTACAGTAGCGCGCGGCAGCTATAGCGAGTGCAGCCGCCGTCCACAGCCGTAGCGGCGGCCGCGACAACAGCAGCACAGCGGTAGTAGCGGCGGCAGCAACACTGCGGTAACAGTAGCGCAACAGCGGCAGTAGCAGCAGCGCGCGGCGGCGGCAGCGAGCAGTAGCCGCAGCGCGCAGCAGTAGCAGCAGCGGCATTGCGCAGCCGCTGCTGCCACTATTGCGCACGCAGCTACGAAGCTGCTTATGCAGCTGACAACACAATTGCAGCAACAGCTGAGCGAAAGATGCAACGCAGCTTCCGCGCAGCCGGCGCGGGGCGGCTTGATGCTCGCGCAGAACCGCGAGAGAAAAAAAGGGGGGGTAGTCGAGCTGACGTCAGCATTTTTGCTTGCTGACGTCATCACGTCGTGCTGACGTCAGCAACCACCTGCTGACGTCAGGACAATACTTGGCCAAATTTTTGGCCGGACAGTCAGAAATTGCCAGCGTAACAACTTCTCGAGAAACGCTGACGCCTTTGCAATCCGACAAACCTCACCAGTCAACCTATACTGAAAGGCGACATGAACTCATCTGACAAAGAGAAGGGGAGAGGTGATACATCCTCCTCTTCTTATGGGGTCCTCAGCCCACGCTCGCAGGCCATTGAGGACCTGCGGAGCCAGCAGGATGCGATGCGTCGCCTACAACGAGAGCAGACTGATGCCATCCGCACGCTGACTGAGCTTCTGTGTGCCCAGTCCACGGTCCCACGGCAGGTTTCCGAGGGAGCTGCCGGCATTGCGGTCTCTACACAGCAGTCGGCTCAAGCACCCGTGACAGGAGCTAGACTTGACCCACCACCTCCTCACCTCCTGGATGATGATCCATTCATGCCAGGCATCACAGGTGACTCCCCGGATCATGAGATTCGAGTTCTTCAAGAGCGCCTCCGTCAGCTTCAGACAGGTACCAGGTCTCCTCGGTTTCCTCCGATACGATCGTCACCCGACTATCCCTGTGGCTATCCCCTTCTAGGAGTCTTCCCCATCCCTCTTCCTCCTCGGCTTGTGATTGCTCTCCCCACGGAGCGACAACCCAAGGACTTTGAGACACCACCTCCACGGTATATCAGTGAGGACGGCTTTGACTGCTGGGAGATCCTCTTTCAGGTTTGGGCTTTTCGGAGGGAGTGTGGCCCTACTACCACAGCCCACATCAGCCTACACATCCAACACAGGTGCTGACAGCAGCCAGGGCGATGCGCGGACTTCTCTATGCCATGCCACGCGAGACCGTCGTCGATTTCCGCCCCTTCCTTGGCGAGGCCGGCACAGGCACGGACGCCGATCCACGCAAAGGTTGGGATCTGGCCTTATCCCTACTAGCCGCAGAGACGCACGCCACTCATGCAGCACACATTCGTGCCTTCCACTCTCTCCATCAGGGGCTTGTAGATCCTGCAGCCGATTATTTGCGATGCGCCATGCGCATCTACACGCGCCTTGGGACCTCAGGAGGCACACAATTGTAGACGCTCCGTACGATGATGCTCGGAGTTTGCCTTGAGTACACTGTCATCTTCACACTGTACAGCAACGCTGTGCTCGAGCCCTTTTCAGCCACTCTGCAGCTTCTCCCCTGGGCTCATCAACTCTTCCTCCAGGTGACTTCAGCCCGCGAGGCAGCCGTGGCCCATCAGGAGACTTCTCTTGCTGCAGCAGTCGTCTCATCACTACCATCTTCCCTCCTGCAATCATTTCTTCATCCTCCATCACATCCTCATCTTCCTCCTCCTCTTCGGCCTTGTCCACACCCACTAAGACAGGTGGTGATGCAACAGCAGCTCAGGGGAAGAAGAAGAAGGGGAAGCGTGGATCAAGTCAACAGCAGTCACAACAGCAGTCGTCATCCGGTGATAGCAGTGGACGTTTTGTTCACTATTACAACTGTGGAGGCGCCCATCACTACACCGAGTGCCAATAGCCGCTCAAATGGACGCGGATTACTCGTGGGCTCCACGCAATACACGTCCTCCATTCCACATCCATCACGTCATCCTCGCCATCCTCTGGACGCGTGGCGGCCACGACTGCAGCTGTTCCCGCTTCCTCACCGGCGAGTAGCTTTGATCCGGGCATACGCGACCGCACCATCGCTAAGCTCCTACACCTTCTGGCACTCCGTTTTCAGGGAGGTGCGAGTGTGTTGTCATCGTCCGGTGGTCCACAGACTGTCTGTCCATCCGTTCCTGTGGCTCGTGACGACGCGTGTAGGGAAGCATAGTCAGCATGTGATGACCCGTACAGGCTCTGGTCAGTCCTTGCCAGTCCATGGTGTTGGGGTTGTATATTTGGACGGTCCGTCTAGCCCCTTGTACCTTTCCGACGTGTTGTTTGTGCCTGGTCTTAAGCTCAGCGTGTTTTCTGTGCGTGCCTGCACACTGATGGGTCTCTTTGTGGAGCATACCGTAGACTCAGCGAATATGAATACTATTGACACTCGCAGCGTTGTCCTTCGTGCCTAAGTTGTAAATGATCTGTATCGCGTCTCTCGTACCTCCTCCCCTTGTTCTCCTTCCTCCTCCAGTCGGATCTTTGTCACTGGTGTTCTGTCTCCGGAACATCAGCGGTTGCTTCATCACCGTCTGTGTCATGTGGGCTCCGATACTGTGTCAAAACTCATTCAGACACAGCCAGCTCTCGGTCTTGACGCGGCTTCTTTCGAGAAGCCACCTAAGACCGACTGTCTCTTTTGCGCTCAAGGGAAGATGCACCGATGCACCTACCCTGACTCTCGTTCCTGAGTGCTTCGGCCTCTCGAGTTACTTCCCTCAAACCTTCTCGGTCCTCTTCCGATCGATTCCCTCTCTAATCGGGGTCGGTATGTTCTGACTATGACTGACGACTTTACCCGGATGCAGTGGGTCTACAGCCTGCGTCAGAAAAGCGACGCCGCCCTTGCGGTTCGACTCTGGCTAGTGATGGCTGAGCATCAGTCACATCACACGCTACATGCTTTCCACTCAGATCGCGGCTGTGAGTTCCTTGGCGACATGGACGGATTCTTTGCTAAACACGGGATTCTTCACCAGGTCTCTGCTCCTGCTGCCCCTCAGCAGAACGGTGTTTCTGAGTGCTGGAACTGTTGTTATTTGAATGCCCCTTGGCCACTAGTCTCCAGAATTGGCGAGTAGTGGACGGACCAGGCATGCACTGCTCATGTGGAGCAAGTCCCCTGGGTCCGGTCCAACAGACCAGGCATGCACTGTCCTTGTTCAAGGATAAGTCCCATGGGGTTTTCTCATGATGGCTATTCAGATTGTCAATCTGACCGTACCGATGGAAAGAGCAGGTGTCAAACTGTCAATTGTCCAAGTTTCGGGCAGATCCAACGGTCGGATTGGAAGATGCAAGATGTGCCTTGGATCAGGGGATGTCTTCCCTGATTGAGGGGATGACCTCCTTAATTTAAGGAGTGACATCGGCCGAGGCGCGCGCGCTTCGGGTTAGCCGAGGCGCGTGCGCTTCNAAGGTGGTTGTAATCTTGCTCGTGTGAGAGTGCTGACTTAATTTGTTGGGCTCTCACACCAAGGAAGAAGAAGGCTTAGAGGGCGGGAGCCCCTAAGACCTTGAGCGAAAGCACCTGGGTAGCTAGGTCTCACCAGAGGCATAGTTAATTCCTTGGGGGTGATCGTGATCCTTGGGTGAAATTCCCTTGGACGGTCGGCAGTTGCCATTGTGTCGACGCTGTTTTCTAGACCGGAGCCTCAGGCTACGTGACTCAGGAATAACAAAAGGGTTATGGGCCCACGCCTAGTGTGAGACTTAGTTGCAAAAAGCATACAGGTTGCTCAGTAGCTCAGCAAACGTGAGGAGCGCAGACGCTCTATCACACCCCCTGGTGCTCCTCTTCGGATCTCCGTCCAAGACCTCTCATCTGCCTGACATCGGCTCCATCAGCCTGACATCGGCATCAACAGTAGGTGTAGCAGAACGGCCTCAACGGAAGCAGATCCGCCTCAACCGCAGGTACCATGGCTCCACCTACCGTCGAGGAGAAAGGCAAGAGTGCCATCGAGGAAGGCTCGTGGACCAGCACACCTGTGGCCACCACTGGAGCTGTGACGTCCACAGTAGAGGCTGGGAGTGGTATTCATGCGCCAATTCCTAAATTTGATGGGACAGGGTTCTCGCTCTGGAAGTGGCAGTTTGAAATCATAGTTGATGACCGTGATCTTCTCCCCTACTTCACAGGGGAGGCTGTCCAACCACTTTCATCCCAACCAGAGGAGCTCGCAGTGTGGAAGCGGGCCAACAAGAAATGCATGGCCATTCTGGTCTCAGCACTGCAGCAGCATCTGCTCTCTCATATCTCCGGCCTCACAAACGCAGCTGAGGCATACAAGAAACTATGCAAGGTCTACCAGAGTGACTCCCTCGCCAACCGTTTGTTCATCCTCCAAAAGTTGCTGAGGATGCAGCTGACTGAAGGCGAGGACGTCCTAAAATTCTTGCAGCAGTTTGAGACTCTCCTTCAGCAAGCCAGCAACATGGGCTGGAGCCTTGAAGCCGACATGCAGGGGATGATTCTCCTCATGGCTCTTCCACCAAGCTGGGGCCCCATGATTACTGTGATTGGTGGCTGGCCAGAGGACCACGTGAAGTACTCCAACATCTCAGAGTACATCCGCAAT